>JAAAKG020036608.1:0-19256 GCA_010014905.2 Druon quercuslanigerum
AACATTGCCTTTATCGGCTTTTAAGAAAACTAAATCATTATGTTCCTTTTGAAAGGTTTCAATAGGTTTTTCAAAATGATTAGTAATTCTCAATACAAGAAATCATACTATTTACCGGAATCTTATTGACTTTGAATGGAATGCCATAATTATTGCATAACGCTACGGTATTCGCAATCGTATCTGGGATTTGAACATCAGAGATATTTTTAAAACATTTTTTTAATCGGAAATCTGTAATTTTCTTTCGTGACTCTGAATTTATTTTTTTAATAAATTAAACTTTTTAATGCATTGGTTTCTTTTATTATATTTTAAGCTATTGAGACTACATTCTTGTGAATCAAAAAACGTCAAAATCGAATTATCTTTAATAAAATTAGATAAATGATATTTTAAGTAATTAGAGTGATGTCCTAATTCTCAAATATTTTCAAATGAATTGCTCATTTCTAAGTTCCAACAGTTTCTTTTAAAATTTAATTATATTTTCTGTAATTTCGGTATTAATTTATAATTTAAATTATGTAAACTGTATTTGCTTGTTCGATGTTGAATGTGTGCTGGGATTATGGCTTCTTTCCGACATCTGATTAGGAAAGTGCGTTGTTCCTTGAGATGAATTAAAGTTCTATTGGTCTTTATCCAATCTGTAACTTGTTTTCTCGTGGTAAAACTATAAACTTTCTTCGACCGTTTTTTTAATAACTTTGTTATTTCCACACAGAAAAACTTCTTTTGGTCATACGGTTATACAAAAAAAACAAAAGAGATTTTTTGTTGTCAATTATTTAATAAAACTATCCCTTCAAAGAGATTACAAATATTTTGAAACCTAAAAACACTTCCGCAAATTAATTAAGTAGTTTAAAATTTCTTTCTAACTTGTAAAAGAACCTAATGTCTTCTAAACTGTCGAGAATGTTTTCAAATATTCTCTTAAATCCAATGACTTAAAAAAAATTTCTTAAAAATTTTACAGCTTTTTTTCGACACATCTGCAATCTTCAAAAATACTTTTAATTTTTGCAAAAAGTTTAAAAAAGTTATATGTATTTGTAAAGCTTAAAAAAATTAAAATAAATACTTTCTTTCCCTCAGATCACAAAATTTCATTTTAGCTCGAATTTAGGTATAAAAAAATGTTATACAACTAAATGGTTATTATTTATTCATATTTTTTATCAGAAAATATTTTCCCTCTGAAATTGAAAAACAGTTAATTTGATTTTGGAGAATCAGGTTGATTATTAGGATGGGTGGCCAGAAATGCAGGATGATTTTCTAAATTTTTGTTGATCCGGGAAATTAAGGGATACAAACTCATATTTACACGATAATTTTTAGCGTTGTACACTTGAGGTACTAGACAGCAATCTGCTAAAGTAATATTGTTGCCAACACAATATTCTTTTCCAGTAGTTGACAATATATCTTCGAGAGCTAAAAACAAAGGATGATTAAAGGAACTAAAAAAATAAAAAATTTTTATTATTTTTTTTAATAAACCATGTACCTGTAAATCCTTTGTTTATCCACAGCTGTGTCCAATTTAACCAATTTTCGTCCCCCACGTGTTTTTTTAAACCCATATTTTGTAAGGGCTGAATTCCAGATACAATAATATCACAAATTTCTCTAACTCTTATCCTTTCCTTTAGATCTTGTGGCATTAGTGGATTTTGGGGTCTAGTTTCTTCCAAATATTGCAAAATGCTCATCTGTAAAAGAAAAGTGTACAAAAAATTATTAAAGATTTTTTTAACAGACAAAAAAGAGAATAAGGCAGGCTTGCTGCGTGTCAGGGAATTACTGTAAGTCGGGTAAGTCAGGAAATTTAAAACTGGTTATAGAAATTCAGGTAATCTCATTTAACTTAAATTAAATTTCATTTTATTATTTTCTTAAAAATTTAACATTTTAAAAATAAATAAAAAATATACAACAAAATTACAAAAATAAAAAAAAATCTACTGAATAATACATGCAGGTCATAATAGCCTTGGAAAATCAAAATAGTATCATCAGTTTCGTTGACAGTTGATTTCTTAGGTTAAAAGTTAACCTATTAGGTTGAAAATTCGTTTTTTAAATTAAAAATTGTCTTTTCACCTTTTAATTTAATTTTTCGTCAAAAGTTGATCTTTATCGATAAAATTTAATCTTCTTGGTTGGAAATTTATTTTTATGGTCTGAAAAGTTATCTTTTTTAGTAAAAAGTTCATGTATTATGTTAAAGTTATATATTAAGTTATCGTCTTCTTTGGATTTAAAATTATAGTATCTTGGATAGTATTTTAGAAAATTTTGAATACATTTTTATTATTTTACAGAATTTTGAAAAATTTTAGGAAAAATTTGGTTCAGCTTAGAACTCGAAGTAGTTTAAACTAACTCGGATCATTCCTGAAATTGTCTTAAAAGCTTTCCGATTCTTTTTTGACCATTTTGGCATTTCTTTCTATTTTAAATTATTTTTATCAAAAATTCGAAGCATGTTTTTAAGCAAATCGAATTCTTCCTAAAATTTTTTCAAAATTTCAAGATCTGATCCCTCACGGAGAAAAAACACCTTTTACAGTATGTTTATTATTTCAGAATATTTTTAATTTTATATGCTTAGCCTTCCAGGCAGCAGATTTAAGATCAACAGTAAGAAATAATTAAACAGAATTTTCGTTAAAATAATCTGTTTATTGAAAAATTGCATTTTTATTTCTCCATAATTTACTTGCGCGGTGGTACCCAGAAACGGTTTGAAATTGGCTGCTAATACACTCAGGCCACAATAGCCCTGGAAAATGAAAATAGTATTATTAGTTTGGTTGACAGTTGATTTCTTCGGTTGACATTCTAACAATTAGGTTAAAAATTCCTTTAAAAATCAATTTTTTTGTTTAGAATTTAGTTTTTTAGTTGAAAACTAGTCCTTATTTTAAATTAAAATTCTTCTTTTTATCTTTTAATTTAATTTTTTTGTCGAAAGTTTATCTTTATCGATAAAATTTAATCTTCTTAGTTGGAAATTTATTTTTATGGCCTGAAAAGTTATATTTTTTAGTTAAAAGTTCATGTATTATATTAAAGTTATATATTAAGTTGTCGTCTTCTTTGGGTTTAAAATTATGGTATTTTGAAAAATTTTGGTATAAAACTCGTATTTTTCAATGATATTCAAATAATTTGTTGCAAATTCGTATTTTTTGGTTTAATTCAAATGTTTCTGATCAGATTGGTATAGTTTTTTGTTTGTTGAAAAGTCATTGTTTAGCATTAAAAATTTATTCTATTTGGTAGAGAATTGTTTTTTTTTAAATTAAAAATTCGTTTTTTTTCAGTTTAAAATTATTTTTTTTTAGCTGGCAATGTCGCTATTCCATTTTTGCCTGAAGATGTATGTCTTTAATTAGATATTTATTTATTTTGCTTAAAACTTGTATTTTCGGGTTAAAATTTGCGATAAAAATTGTTATAGAATTCATATTTTCGGATCAAAGTTTTTTTCTTTATTGTTTAAAAAATCTTTCTTTATTGAAAATTCCCTTTTTGAAAGATTAGTCACCTTTTGTTTAAGGATTCATCTACTTTGTTGAAAATTCGCTTTTCTTCAGTAAAAAATTAATTGTTTTAACTAAAAAAATCAATTTTTTCATGTCTGGTTAAAAATGCATTTTTTTGGTTGAAAACTCATCTATTTAGTTGACAATGCATGTATTTTATGCATGTCTCACGTTATTTTCAGTTTTTTTTTAAATGATCTTTTTTCATCGACCCTGAATCAGTAGCCCTGAATCAGTTGTGTTAAATTTTGAGAATATTTCTTTTTCTCTATACACGGTGGACCATTTTAATATATCGCGGGAAATATCCCAGAAAACAAATCAGATACGGAAAAATGTTTCAGAAAAAAGTTGTAGGAGAAAAAGGGGGACATGGATTGGTACAAGAGACCTTAACCTTGGAAGCACTTTTGAAGGTTATTTGAAGTTCAAATTGATTTTTTCTAATGGAAACTCCTAATTTTTATCCCGGATTTGAAAAGAGCGGAAAATTTTACGTGTAAGATGTTGTATTGGTTAAGGTTGCTTCAAGGTAAGATGCAGGACAAATAGGCGAAGATGACATAGCGAGCTATATTTTAGGCTATACGTCAGATACCGAAAGATGTTTCAGACAATAGTTGTAGGAGACAATAGGGTGCATGTATTGGTACCAAATATTTTTATCTTGAAGGCGATTTTCAAGGTGGCATAAACGTACAAGTGAATTTTAGCAGCGTTGTGGACACTTAAAAATCAAATATGCAAAAATGACTAAAATTGTATGGATTCAAAATGCGAAGCTTCTACTGTGTATTATTGAGGTCCAATGAATTTTCAAAGATTGGTTAACAGCGTCATTGAAAAAAACATAACGAATGATAACAACTCACGATGATGTGAAGCCCATAAAAAAAATTCAAGGCGTTCCATGAAATTTCGATCCCTTAATTTTTGGCTCAATGTTATGTAATAAACATGATATCTGAGAGCCTTCAAGATCCTGAGAACCGTTGAACCATGACACAACATTGATGAATAAAGCATTTTGTACGTAAAATTTCCCGTGCTTTCCAAATCCGGGTTCAAAACGGTTTCTGTTGTGTCAGTTTCGCCTATCTGACCTTCATCTGATCTTGAAACAACCTAGACCAATACAACATCTTTTGCGTAAAATTTTTCGCCCTTTTCAAATCCGGGACAAAAATTAGGGGTTTTCATTAGAAAAAATAACTTTGACCTTTAAATAATCTTCAAAATTGCTTCCAAGGTCAAGGTTTTTTGTACCAATCCATGTTCTTCTTTTTCCTCCTACAACTTTTGTCTGAAACATTTTTCCGTATCTGACTTGTTTTCTGTGATATTTCCCGCGATAGCGTGATCCAATACAGATTTTTCCTAATGACATTATAGTTTTCTTAATACTTTCTACTTAAAGAATCTCACTCTAAAAAGGAGAGATCCTAAAGCAAAAATGAAGGAAATGAGAAGAGTAGGGAAGGAAACGCGAAAAGGATAAAGAATGGTAATATTGAAAATAAAGAAATGGGATTATAAGACGGAAGAAAAGAATATTCAGTATGGATTAAGGCATACAGATGGTATGTGTATGGTAGTATTGGAACGAAGAAAGGGAAGATGTGGTAAGAAACGATTTACTGGACTATAGCAAGAATGGAGAGAAAGGATAGGGAGTTTATGTGAAAATTTGCGTCGTGGGATGTAGTTAGTAATGATGGAAATGTGGTCAGATGGAAAGGGATAAAAAAGAGTAAGGGGAAGGTCACCAAGAGGTTAAAAATGACAAATTTAAAATGCACAGAGTAAAATAGGCAGAACAATTTGAGGAATGGTGCTAACAGGGCTGAATAAGAAAGGGAGGAAGAACTAAAAGAAGGATAAAAAGTAGAAGAGATAAAGATCGGAGGAGATAAGTGATAGATAGTGTGGGTTTATGTGACCCTTGATAAGCAGGAGAAATTGGAGTAGGTAAAATGGAAGGCAAAAATGGAGGCAAGGAATGAAGAGTAAGCCGAGGAATAGAATCGAAATATAAGATACTAGATGGAGAGGGAAAAAAATCGGTAAAGAGCATGGAGGAGTTGGGGTGGTTTTTCTTGAACGGAAATATAGAGGGTGATCTGGAAGGATATTGTACACGCTCAAGAGAAAAAAGGGGAACAGTGATTGACTGTGTGATAGTGAACAATGAGGTAAGAGAGAAGGTCAAGCAACTAGAGGTAAGAGGTTATATAGATTCGGATCACTTTCCTATAAAAGTGACATTAAAGGGCGAATAAATAAATAAAAATGTTTATAAAAAGGAAGCAAAAGTAAAAAGAGCAGGAACGGGGGATTGGTCAATGGAAGGAAAAGAACAGTTTAAAGACAAGATCAGAAAATTCAAAATACGAGAGGGAAATGTTGACTAGGAGATGCAAATAATGATAGAAAAAATAAAAAGAGGATTAGAGAGCACAAGTAAGAAAGAAAGTAGTAAAGGAGGGAATAGAAGTGGATGGGATAAGGGATGCAAAGAGCAAAAGAAGGAGTTCAGAAAGGAATTCAGAAAATAAAGAAAAAAATTAGGGGAAAACATTATAGGAAAGAAAAGGGGTATGCTGAGTTGTCTGATAAATAGCAAGATGAAGACAAAAAAATTATTTGAGGAAGAGTCGAAAAAAGCTAGGACCAAGAGCACGTTTAGAAGGTAGTAAATAAAGAGAGGTGGGGAGAGAAGAAAATGAGTAAACAAGGATATTGAGATGGTGAAATGGAAAGCAATATTTGATGGATTAGCTAGGAGGCGTAGAGAAAAATTATAAAAGGATGAAAATATGGCAGAGAAAGAGATGATGAAGAGGAAATAACAAGGGAAGACACAGTCAAGGTTTTAAGAATAATGAAGGATGGAAAGGCACCTGGTATAGATGAGATTCCAAATGAAGTCTGGAAACATGAGAGGACAGAACTAAAGGAATAGGCATGTATAATGTGTAAGAAGAGGAGAGGAGAGGCCAGAGTTATGGAAAGAATGAGTAGTGGTACCCATACTGAAGAAAGGGAAAGGGGAGAAGGTTCAGGATTATAGGGATGTGAATCTGATGGCCAACATTGTATGGAGTATATGTAACTGTTTTGTAGCAGTTAATAAAGAAAGAAGTTGAAGAAAAATAGATAAAGCCACCAAATCAGACATGGCTTAGAAAAGAAATTAGGTGATGGATAATATCGGCACAGCAGGACTTTTTGTCGAAAACAGAGGGTAAAGAGGGTTTAATGGCATTTTAATGTCTTTCGTTAGCTAGAACGATCCTTTATATACAATTCTGTGTCGTTCGAGGTAGTTGGTCCTCAGTCGGCTCTCCCTAGTCCCGAGTCCCCAATGCGGAAGCCCCATTGAATCAGCAAAAAGTCAATGAGAAAACACAGAAAATGAAATGACATATACCAAAGATAAGAAACATGCAATTAAAACACAACAAAATAAAATAACGGTAAAAGGAACAAAAAAAGTGCCGACTCAGGATAACTACGAATGTTTACACATTTAATTGTATTTTTCACACGAAACAAATGCGAATGGAAAATCGACTTTATCAGGCAAAACCACAGAGAACCTAGAAATCAACGCGCTTAATCTATTCAACTTTTCAAAATATTGACGCACCTGTAGCTGCTTTACAGGATTGGAAGAAAATGGAATTTTGTTTGCACGAAAAATGTATAGTCTGCTCACGCTCTTAAGCGAAAACTAAAGTGGCAATTGTCAGCGTAAATTACGTAAATGTCTAACAAACTCTCATACGACGGCTTAACTCTCAGTGCCGACTTAGGACTACTTTCCCCTATATGTGCTGGATTATCTAAAAAATTAAAGGATTTTGTGAATACTTACAGATTCGATTAGAGTTTGATTGTCGATGTAGAGTGCAGGTACTTTTGACATGGGATTTATTTTTCGGAATGCAGCAGTGTGTTGTTCTCCATCGGATTTAAGGAGGTCTACTGGTCTAATTTCATATTGGATTTCTTTCAAATGTAATCCTGTTTTTTTTAGTGAAAAACAAAATTTTATTGTAATATTTATGTTAAATGATGCATAAAAATACTTTCTAAATTTTTTCAAGTTTACTTATTCATCAAAAATATAACTCTCAAATTATACCAAAAACTTGTAACTTTTAATTACTGACAATTAATTTCAGAAAATAAAATGTTAATTTTGTATACGAGATTTTATATAAAAGAGAAATTGTTTTGTTGCTTCACAGTTTTAGAGAGTTAAATTTGTGTATTAGTGTAATGATAGCAATTAGTAATTAAGAGTAAACTTCGTGCAACGAATTGTACCAAAATTTCGAATTCACGAATCAACCTTCTAATTGCAATCAATTGAATTCAATTTGTTTTCTTTAAAGCGTGCACAGAACCGAAGTTTACTATTGGGGCACCTAATTTTAATTGATAAATCGATAGCATTTCAGCAAATTCCTAAAAAGTTATATGAGGAAATTAAAATAACAATATTTTAATTAAATATCACAAACTTTTATAATAATTAATATTTTTTAAACTTCTTTTGGCTTATATGAACAAAAATTGCTGTATCATAGAATTTAGCAAAAATATTTAAAATAGTTTACAATTTTTTCTCCGCAAGGTGAAAGTAGTGAAACTGAAATTAATTAATTAGAAAAAAATCGTAAATAATATACCTATTCGCACTCTCCAAGAGCAGGAACTCCGCCAGTAAGAATAAAGTATTCCCTATAAAAATATAAAATAGGATTATAACTATAGAATTCATACTTGTTGAAATTTAATGGCAATCAATCGCGTGCGCTTCTGGTATCTCGATTCGAGAAAACAAAATTTTAATATAAAATACAAATTTCGAATTACTGTTTATTTTTCAAGTTTCTTGGTGATTTGTTTTTAACGTTTCTATGATTATAATTTTCTTTAAAGTCTTGAGCAAATTTAAAAATATTGTTTAAATTTCAAATTTCCAATAAAAATTTCAACAAAGAAGTTAATCTTCAAACGAATGGTTTAATTTTTTTTATTCTCAACGAACAATATGATAGTTGATATATTAATGGAAAGTTTTATTTTTATTTTTTATTAAAAACAGTTGAAATAAAAAACAGTTGAATTCGAGGCGCAAAATAATTTTAAATAGAAAATATAAATTTCAAATAACTATTTATTTTTCAAGTATCTTGGTGATTTGTTTTAACGTTTCTATTAATATAATTTACTTTAAATTTTTGAGAAAATTCAAAAATATTTTTTTAAATTTCAGTTTTCTAGTACAAATTTCAACAAAAAAGTTAATCTTCAAACCAATAGTTTAATTTAAAAAAAATTTTCAACGAACAGTATAATAGTTGATTTTTCAATGAAAAGTTTTATTTTTTATTAAAAACAGTTGAAATAATCAGGAAAAGACAAATTCTCAACAAAATACTTGAATAGGGTTGTTTCCAAAGTCAGATATCATTTTGCCAATAACTGAATCGTATAGAATATAAAATCCTAAAATTCTAATTTTAAAAACACCCATACAATATTTTTTACATGATGTTTACTATTTGTAATTTAATTTTGAAATAGGAATAAAATACAACGCATATTCGGTTCGGATTAAAACTATGTATTAAAAAATTATCTTGTCTAAAATCGTGAAACAACCCCTCAACCAAAAAAGGCAAATTTTCAACTTGTTGTATTTTTAATTTAAAAAGATAAAATCGTTTCCAAAAGAGGCAAATTTTCTAAAAAAGACCCGTTTGTTTTTTCATCCCAAAAATGGATTGAAACAAAGTTTATTTTAAACTTGATATTTCTATCCAAAACAATTTCAATTTTAAATCGAAATTTAAATTCATTAGAAAATGGATTTTCAAGAAAAGTTACATTGTTCAGCGAAATATATTAATTTTGAATTAAAATGATAAATTTCGAACTAGTAAGTGGATTTTTAACAAGGCAGTTAAATTTTAAACCAAAAAAGATGAAATTTTAACGAAAAATATAACTGTTACATTAAAAATAAAAGAGAATTTAATTTAAAATAAAAAAAGAGTTAAATTCGAGCTGGAACACAAATGTTAAAAAAAAATTTTAATTATTCAACAACCAAATTTTCAATTTTGAAAAAATAGATGCAATTTTATACAAAATATGAAATTTATGCCAAAAGGAATGATGTTTCAAATCAAAAAGACAAATAAAAAACCAAAAGAGGTTTTTCAGTCATGAAAGGAAAAAATGAAGGTAAATTATAATTTTAAAATAAAAGAAATTTTTGATACACAGTAAAACTTTCCGAGAACTGTTATTTTTTTAAGTTTTTTTTTAAGTTTCTCGAGAAGCATCTAGAAAAAGTATGATGAAAATTTAATAACAATTTTTTTCTTCTTTTACAGCAGTTAAAAAAATTGCACTTTTTTATATAAATTATGAATTTTCGGAAATCTGTCAAAGTGAAAAGAAATTTTTCTTTTCGTCAAAACTTCTGAAATTCTTAAATACATATTAAACTTGCATGAATCTTCCAACTCTTTAAACAACTTCAAAAATCTAAATTTTTTGTTCAATGCTATTTTATATTTACAAATTTTATATTATTTTAAAACTTCTAAATATACATTAAAATAATTAGAATTTTGCCTAAAATTGTGAAAAAAATCCCCAAAACGACCAAAATTTCCGAAAAATCATTTAGATTCTTTTTATCCAATTTGGGAAATCTTTTGAAATGTTTCTAAATGTTTCTAAATATTCTTTTTACAAAATTTTAGTAAAATGAAAAATTATTGGAAGTCTTTCGAGAAATCTTTGAAAAAATTGTTATTCGATTGAAACCTTTCAAACTTCTTAAGAAGATTTTAAATATTTGTTTTAAAAGCTTAAAACATTTACATTTTATTTTGTTGAAATATTTCTAAGTTTAATATTGTCTTGATTTAAGCAACCGGTACCGAAAATTCGGTACAAATAGCTGCATTTTTTCTGTACAAATAGCCAGATTTTTTCGGTAGGTGTAGACATTTCCTAATATTATGGTAAACTTTCATCACTTCTAAACATCTTTCTAGAATTTTGTAACCTTCTAAAAGTGCAAAATTTATTTTTCTAAACTCTTTTCCGAATTTTTAAGAAATTATTCGAAATGAGTAAAAATATTTTTAGATATTTTCTGAAAAATACGTTTAACAAAATAAAAAAAAATTAATATATATTTCCTTGGATTCTTAAGAAAAAAAACTTTACGATCGTAAAACTTTATGCAATCCTTAAAAAGCTTTAAACATTTATTTCAAAATTTTCGAAAATCTAAATATCTTTCAAAATAATTTGAATTTATCCTCAAATGTTGAAAAAATGCTGCCAAAAAATAGAAGCTACCGAAAAATCTTTCAGATACCTTTTTTACAATTTTGAAAATCTTTTGAACTGTTTGCAAATCTTTTCAAATATGCTTCTAAAATAAATTTATTTAAATAAAAATGATGTTTAATTTTCCCAGAAATGCTAACAGCAATTGTTACCCTCATCAAAAATTTCAAAATTCCTAAAAAAAAACTTTTCAAGCTTATTATTATTTTGGCTGTACTGAAATTTTGGTAAAAACAATCAGATTTTTTCAGTACAAATAGCCAAATTTTCTCGGTACATGTAGAACATTGAAGAATAATTCACAATTGAAATTTTTTTTTTAGAAATCAATTTTTAGAATACCAATTTCTTATTCAGAAATTTTAATAAAAAAATTCATAAAAGATTTAAGAGAACAAACTGAAAACAGTTTCTGGAAGTAATTTCATGCGAGATTTCCGAGAATTTCGTTAAACGAATTTTTTTATATAGATAAAATTAATTTCGAAAAATATTGTATGTATTTTAAAAAATGTATGAAGTTATTAGCATTTAAAAGATTTAAGTTGGCTACACTGTGTATACGTCCGGGTCAGATTATTTTTACCTTGGTCATAATAGCAAATATTGCCTGAAAGTTGTGTTGAAGATGGACTGGCTTTAAATTAACCAATTTTAGCAATAATTTTTAAAAATTTTCAGAACTAAAACACCCGAGATTATGAAATTACTGGCACTTTGAGCACATAGGTGACAATAACTGTATTTATTTGTGACCTTCACTTCCTTCCTTTGCATACGTGTTATTGTTAAACTTAGTACGAACTAAAAAAATAATTTTATTATCAGTCAGTAACATGTTCGAAAATACTGATAAAATGTAAATATTTGATTTACCGAAGTTGGATTAAAGAGAACTGGTACGTACCATTGTGCGATTTGAATTATGATTTTTTTTTATAAATAAATGTAATACTTAATTTAATCTTTTTTATACAATAATCACCACTGAAGAAAACTAAAAATATTAATTTATTTAATATCTAATTATCTGAAGATTCTGCAGTTCTATTCAACCGGTAACGTAGGATGCGGCTACCCTATTTACCTTTCTTCAATAAGTCACTGTATTGCAGCGACATCTGAAGATAGAAAATTACTGTTTTATCCTTTGCTGGTAGTTGCTATAAATAAAATTTCCGAATTGAAAGATTCCAAAATAATAAAATTTCCTGATAATAATATTCTCGAATTGAAAAATTTGTATACAAAGAAATTCCCGACAGATAACTGAATTTGCAAATTCCCGACAGAAAATTTACGCAAAATTATAAAATTCCCGAATAATAAAATTCCCGGCTAAAAATGGCCAAAT
The DNA here is from genome assembly GCA_010014905.2 of Druon quercuslanigerum. Lineage (NCBI taxonomy): Eukaryota > Metazoa > Arthropoda > Insecta > Hymenoptera > Cynipidae > Druon > Druon quercuslanigerum. Next base: position 12,301 of record JAAAKG020036608.1, read on the forward strand.
TATAAAATATTTGAACTAGAAAACTCCTCAGTTTAAACAAATAAGATTTTTTATAAAGATTATTTAGTTATTATTAATAAAATAATAAAATATTTGTATTTAAAAAATTATTTCGAGTGTTCAAGGTTTCTAAAATTATTTTTTGAATTTAAAATATCAGTAATTGATGCGTCTAGTCGCCGCGAATAATTGGGAATTTTATAAAAGCGTATGGAAAATGATTTTATATTAGGGACGACTAGTTAGTTTATGAAAAATATTGGGCCAGTAATTCCTATTTTTTGCGTGACGAGGCACTTAGTTTTTTAAATTAAGAAAGCTATAAACTTTAAACATTAAAATAATAAATTTTTATAGAAAAAATTTAATTATTGTATTTTCAATAAATAAACAATATCTGAAAACAAAAAAATTTAATTGCCTATATTTAGGAATCTTACTTCGGCCATTTTTTCGGGAATTTTCCAATTCGGAAATTATAATATAATTCAGTTGTTCCATTATTTGGAAATTATATATTTCAGGAGTTTTATTATTCGGGAATCTTATTATTCCGAAATTCTATTACACGGGAAAATTCTTATTAGGAAATTTTATAATTTAATTTTCAGTTATTGTCGCTTCTTATCAATTGCTTAAAAATAGTTGAATTTTAATAAGTCCAGGCCTTTTTTCGGGAAAAATATTTCCTTTAACTCCACTGTATCAAATTTATCAAATTTATTTATTTATTTATTTATCAAATTTATTAATTTATATTATCAAAAACAAGTAAAAAGTTACTAGACATAATTATTTGTTTGAAAATATATTTTTTCAAAAAGAATTGTTGTAACGATTTAGGCCATACAAAATCGTAAACAGTGTAGTTTACAATTAGAAAATATTTTTTTAGAGAAATGATCTAAAATTTATTAAATACACTTAATGTATTTTGTTGAAATTTTTTTTAAGGCCGGAAATTCATCGTTAGTGTTTAAAATTCAATTATTTGGAGAAACATTTATCTTTTTGGTTGAAGAGTCATATCTTTATCTAAATTTTCATTTTCGGTTGAAAATTTTGCTATTCTTAAAAATTTTCGTATAAAATTCATATTTTGGTACACCATTTTTTTCTTTATTGACACTTTTTGCGAGAAATAATTTTTTATCCGTAACTCATCACTTTGGTAAAAAAATTTAACAATTATCTTCAAAAAAATATACATTTTTTTGGATGGAAACCAATTCATTTACTTAAAAAAAAGAATTCCTTGATTTCTGGTCAGAACTTTATCTGGCATTAAACAAAATTAAATATTCCTGGTTAAGCATTCATTTTTTCATTTAAAAATTGAACTATCTGTTTAAAATTTTCTTTTTGTTTTTTTAGTAGAAAATTTATTTTCTGAATGAAAATTTAACTATTCTACTCTTGGTTGAAAATTTCTCTTTAAAGGTAGTAAATCCATCCTTTGGGTCTAAAATTCAACTATTTGTCGAAAATTCATTTTTTTGTTTAAAGATTCTTAATTTTATTTAAAAATTTATTTCTTTGTTAAAACTTCATTTTTTATTTGAAAATTGATATTTAAAATTATATACTTAACCATTCCATTCTTGCCTGCAATTTTTTGTAGATAAAAATAATTCATTTAGCTCAAAATTTGTTTCCTTCGAAAATCCTGGTATAAAATACTTATTTTTTGATAAGATTCTTTTTCTCTATTGACTAAAAAAATCTTTCTTTGTAGAAAATGACTCTTTAAAAGTTTGTCTTTTACGCTAGAAAATTGATTTTTTGGGTTTTAAATCCAACGATTTGGCGAAAAATTAATTTTGTTGTTGAAGATTTATCATTTTACTTCAAAATGAATTACTTTTTTGAAAAATTGACATATTTTGTGAAAGATTCGTTCTTTTAGTTGAAAATGAAACCGTATTTTTATAGAAAGTTAAATTTTTTTGTTGAAACATCAACTATTACATGTTGATAATTCGTTTTTTGATTGAAGATTTATTACTTTCTTTGAAAATTTAACTATTTTGTTGAATTAATTGTTTAAAATAAATATTTAATTTTTCCATTTTCAGTCAAAATTTATATTTTGGAATAGAAATTTAATTTTTTTGGTTGAAAACTCATGTTTCTAGTAAAAAATCTAACTAATTCGTTACAAATTTATTTCACTTGGTTGAAAATTAATTTTTTCCACCGAAAATAAAAATATTTTCCATTTGAAATATAACCTGCAACTATTTTTGTCGAGAGTTGATATTTGTATCAAAGAGTTTATCACTTTGGTTGAAAATTGAACTACTTTGTTTAAATTTACTTTTTTCTTTGTATAAACTTAATAATTTTAACTAGAAAAAATTGTCCTAACGATTTCAGCTATAGAAAAATTTATTTACAAAGTTGAAAACAGTAGAATTGTAGCTACTAATTTCTTTGAAAAAATATATCATTTATTAAAATTCAACCATTTTGTTCAATTAGTAAGAAACAATAATGAGCAAAAATTAACATGCGATAAAAATGGTTGTAATAATAGTTGTTCTAAGTTCATGAAATTTTTGATTTTTTAATTCTTTCTCAAATTGAATTTGCAAACGCAAATTGACTTTTAATTCGAGCCCTACAAGTAAAAAGTTTACAAAGCTAACTATGTACACTCTACAATTACCAAAACTAAGTTCAATTATAGATTGAGGGACACCAGCATTGGTACCTATTTATACAGACTGTGATAGAAATAAGTGTAAGTTGTTACAAATCCTCAGAAAATATTTATTTAAAATTGAAGAAATTGTTTAAATAAAGTAGTTTTTTCATTAACCAAACAAAAGCTTTGAAATGAAGAAAATTATTTCCAATCAAAGAAAAATGTTCATTAAAAAAAACGCCATTTCTTTGTATCAAAAGAAACGTCTTTCTATTAAAGATAATTTTCTTTAACTGAAATGTAATTAAAATTGAAGAATCCTAAATAAGATTAAAATTAAATTGAAAATCCTAATAAACGTTCAATAATTAAATTAATGAGCAAAATTTCCTTAAAATAATATCAAGAATCCAACGACTAAATTTGGACAATCAGCATAAAATGCTCCCATTCCAATCTGAAAAAAATGATCTTCTTCCTTAAAAAAGAACAGAAAAAGAATTTCTCCCCAAGAAAAAAACACTTTTATTTTGTTTTTTTTTTCAAGGTAGAAATTTTTTTTTCTTGAAATTTTCTTTTCATTGAAATGTAATGAATATTTTTCGTTAACTTAAAGAAATTTTCTTTGAACCAGAGAATTTTTATTTTGAGTAAAGCCTCATTCTATCAATTGCAAATAAAAAATATGTCTTGCGTTCACGCATCCAACATCAGGCTCAAAATAACGAATAATAGTAAAATTGTTGTTAGAATATTAAAAAATAGATTTTTGAAGGATAAATGCGGATTATAAAAATTAGTATTTTCAATTATAATTATCCTCCGAAAACTAAGTAGCCATTAAAAAAATACTTATACCTCATAAATTGTCCATAAACTTAAAAAAACTGAAAATCATTATTTTACTTGATTAAAAGATGGTTCAACTTAAAAATCTCAAAATATAAGATTGTCGATACTGTAAAATTTTCGAATTGGGAATTTTTCAAATTATAAAATTCCCGAAACTACCAAATTAACGAAACAACTAAAAAAAGGTTGTATACTAGATATTATTTCTTTATTCAAAATAGAATAATCAAATATTTTTATTAAAGAAATTTTTTTTATGCTTAGACTTTAAAAAAATTATTATATGAATTTAAAATAGTAAAAATTGAAAAAATTGTATTTCTGGGTAAAAACGTTGTTTGAAAATGTGCAAGATATTTTGAAAAAATTTAAAAAAATTTCTCAAAAATCAAATTAAAAATTTAAAACAAATTAGAGATAAATTTCGAGATAAATTAGTGATTACTAAAATCCTGCAAAGTGTTTTTGGAAAATTTTATTAGTTTCGGAGAAAATGTAGGGAAAACATTTTTTTTGGTATGCAAATCTATTTTTCTAATTTATTTTTTATAAATTTTTTATACCTCTGTTATTTCGTTTTAAAAAAATAAAATTTTTAAACGTTTAGGTAATTTTATTTTTCCTAAATTTTCAAATTTGGAAATTTTACAGTGTCGCAAATGTTATTTTTTTAGGATTTTTGAGTCTTCCCTAAATGATATTTGTGCATTTTCATAAAAAATTGATATTTTTGGATGGGATCCTTTTTTCTTTATTGATTAAAAAAATCTATCTTGGTTAAAGATAAAACTATGCTGTTGAAAACTCCTCTTTTCGTTATGAAAATTAGTCTGTTTTGGTTGAGGTTTTGACTAATTTGATTGAAAATTCTTATTTTTTGGTTTTATTCAAGTTTTTTGATAACAAAATAAAATATTGTTTGATGAAATGAACAGCTATTAAAATTTATGTAGTGAATTCATTTTTGAAAATGACAATTCATGCCTTTCATTTTTTTTTACTATAAAACTATTTTATTAAAAATTTCTTTATTTAAAAACTTAAATATTTTTTTTTTAAATTCGCGCTTTTTGGCACAAAATTTATTCCATTTTTAAATGAAAATTTAGTTCTTCTGGAATTGGTTAAAAAGCTATCTTTTTGAATTGAAAATGTAGGTTTGACTTTGAAAATTCTTAACATTCATGTATTTAAGCCCATTTCTGGATTAAAAATTTTTTTTTTCATCCACTAGAGTGGTTATGAAATTTGTCTAATGGTAAAAACTGTTTCGTACGATAGACAAATGCGTCGAGATTCGAAATCTTATAGGGTACAGTACTTGGCTGCCATCATGAAAACATTCGAATCTTTTAAAATTTTCATAAAAATATCAAGTAATGTTAAAGGCGAAAGAACCTTTCAAGGACTTTATACTATAAAAATTCGAAAATTATTAAGAATAGCAATATTTTTATTTATTCTTTCAGAATTATTATTTTTTATTTTTTTTTATCTTATGTTCAATTAAAAAATATTTTATCGAAGCGTCATTAAAATTTTTATTTAAAAATAAAGTTATAGGAATAAATGGTAATATATTATTTCAATTCTCATTCAAAAAAATATTAATGAATTGGCATTTATTCCTAAAATAATTCCTAAAATTATTAAAGATGAAAAAGTGTCTGCAAAAATTAAAAAAAAGAAATATTATTAATAATTGGTGAGCTTCTTCCTCAATGTTTAACCACCTTTAACATTTGTTATAGTATCAAAAAGAATGTAATTTTAGTATAAATAATAATTGACAATAAAACAAAGTCCTTCGATAACAATTGCATAAAATAATTTTAATTTTTAATTTTTTGTGTTAAGAAGTATTATTTTTTTAATTGAAGAAAGAAGTAAGTCATAGATATGAAGGTTGAAAACGTCTTATATAAAAAATTATCGTCGTCGCTTCGATAATTATCATTTTAATGCGCTGCGGTCGTCTACTACTTGGAATATTTATTCAGGTGAAAAACCTTTTTAGGTAAAAAAGTTAATAGATCGTTATTATTAATTTTATTTGCGAAACAAAAACTACCTTTCGAAAAAAGTAGAATAATAATATTTTCTTTTATTTAAAACTTAATTATCAAATATCGATTTTTACACTTTTATTGTCGCATTTAAAAAATTATTTTCTCTAGTAAAAAACATGATTTATCGAGTTTTTTAAAATAAATTTTAAAGTTCAGTGTATTTATTACAATCATTTTTAAATTATTAAAGCAAAGAAGAATAATAAATTGTCGGTAAAAATACAGTTTAAAGTACTCAATGAATCTCGAATAGATATTTTGAAATTCTTTAGCACAGTATATACTTTTTTATATTATATAAGGAATCCTGTGCAAATTATTGCAGAAAAAAAATCTAAACGTCACCTCAGATAACTTCGAAAATCGTTTTCTTTGTTTTATATAATATGAATATTGAATTTTCAACAGAAAAGTTAATCCACTACCAAATTAGTTAAGTTTTCATAAAAACTTTAATTTTTAACTGAATATTTGAATTTTTAACCAAAACAGTTGATATTTGGGCAACAAACGAATTTTTCAAAAATAAAGATACTTCAAACCAAAAGACTGATTTTCAGCAAAATAGTTGTATCCTAAACCAAAAAAGAATAATTCTCAATAAAAAAAGTTGCAGTTTTAATCAAAAAGGAGAAATTTTCAATCAAAAAAATTAATTTTCTATCACAAGCGCGATTTTTAAAGAAAAGAGATGCATTTTTAACAGAACAGATGTATTTTTGCCCAAAAAATTAATTCTCAGTCAAGAAAATTAATTTTTTCCTAAAAAACGTACATTTTTTAGGAAAGCACATGCATTTTCAACCGAATCGTTGCGATGTCAGAAAAATTAATTCTCAGCCAGTAAAATCGTATTTTCATCAAAATGATTCAATTTTCAGTCAAAGAGATGATTTTTTAACTATAATAATTAATTCACCGCAACAAAAATCGATCTTTAACAAAGTATTTCAAATTTCAAAGAATTAGTTGGTTTTTCTTTACACGTGGTCATCACCGTAACATTAATGTAAAAATGTAACTTACCAGTTTAATTTTCGACAAACAAGATTAACTGTATAGCCAAAAAGATTAAGAGTCTACCAAAAAGACGACTTTTCAAAAGAAGAAATGAACCTTAAACGAAAAAATATCCATTTTCAAGTAAAAATACAAAATTTTAAATTATAAATGGAATAGCTGCATTCTCCGTTAAAAAATTTATTCTCAACTATTAAAATCGAATCTTGAACAAAAAGATAAATTTTCAACTATAATGATTAATTTTCAATAAAAAAGCACTTTTAAAGCTTAGTATTTTATCTTCTAAACAAATTATTGATTTCAGTCAATCATAATGATTAATTTCTAACAAAAAAGATTAAATTGATAAGCAAATAAATGATTTT
>JAAAKG020036619.1:6021-19256 GCA_010014905.2 Druon quercuslanigerum
TTAAACCAAAAAATTAATTTACTATAAAAAGACGAATATTCAATAAAATTCAAGAACTCTCTAATAAAAAGTATAATTTTTAAGAAACATTTTTTTAATTTTTAAGAAAGTAGTTCATCTTTAAATTGGAGTAGTTGAATTTTTTGACAAAATATGATGTTTAAACAGAAAGTTTAACTTACTACCAAAAAAGACGAATTTTTAACAAAGTTCAAGAACTATCAACCAAAAGTTTTATTTTTAAGTAAGAAAATGAATTTTCAATCAAAAAGATTAATTTTTTACAGAAAAAAAAAGATTTTTAACAAAATTAAAAAATTCTGCATCAAAAACTTGAATATTCAACGAAGAAAGAAAAATTTTTAAACAAAAAGATTAATTTACTGGCATAAAAGACGATTTGTGAATATAATTCAAGAGTTCTGAACCAAAAAATTTAATTTTTATCTCAAAAAAAAATTGAATGTTTAAACCAAAAAATTAATTTACTATAAAAAGACGAATATTCAATAAAATTCAAGAACTCTCTAATAAAAAGTATAATGTTTAAGAAACATTTTTTTAATTTTTAAGAAAGTAGTTCATCTTTAAATTGGAGTAGTTGAATTTTTGGACAAAATATGATGTTTAAACAGAAAGTTTAATTTACTACCAAAAAAGATGAATTTTTAACAAAGTTCAAGAATTTTCAACCACAAAGTTTTATTTTCAAGTAAAACAGATTGATTTGTAATTCAAAAGATTATTTTTAAGAAACAATGTTTTTAATTTAAAAAAAAGTACTTTATCTTTAAAGTCTAGCAGTTAAACTTTTGAACAAAAAGATGATTTTTTAAACGAAAATTTTAATTAACTATAAAAAAGACGAGTTCTTCATGAAATTCAAGAATTTTCAACCAAAAAGTTTGATTTTCAAGTAAAAAAGATTAATTTTTAATAAAAAAAAATAATTTTCTACAGACAAAAAAATATTCTCAACAAAATAAAAAAATTCTGAATCAAAAAATTGATTTTCAACAAAGAAAAAAGAGTTTTTGAACAAAAAGATTAATTTACTACCAAAAAAGACGAGTTTTCAATAAAGTTCATGAATTCTCAACCAAAAAGTTAAACATTTTTAGGAAAAAATAATTCTTTTTAAAATTTTAATAAAGTAGTTTAAATTTAAAACCTAATTGTTAAATTTTTAGATAAATATTAATTTTTGTTTTAAATATTTATTTTCTTCTGAAAAAAAACAACAAATTTTTAACAAAATTCAAGAATTTTTATACAAAAAGTTGACCTTTTCAATTAAGAAAGATGAATTTAAAAAAAATAATTATTTACTACAAGAAAGACGAACTTTTAACAAAATTAAAGACTTCTGAACAAGAAAGTTGAATTTTCAAATGAAAGAAGTAGAATTTTTAAACAAAAAGATTAATTTACTACCAAAACAGACGAAATTTCAATGAAATAAAAAAATTCTCTAAGAAAAAGTATAATTTTTAAGAAAGAATTTTTTTAATTTTTAAGAAAGTAGTTCATCTTTAAAGTCTGTTAGTTAAATTTTTTGATTAAGAGATGATATTTTAATCAGAAAGTTTAGTTTAATACAAAAAAGACGAATTTTTAACAAAATTCAAGAATTATCAAACAAAAAGTTTTATTTTCAAGTAAAAAAGATTAATTTTTAATCAAAAAGTTTAATTTTTAAAAAAGAATGTTTTTAATTTTTAAGCAAGAATTGTTGTAATTTTTAAGAAAGAATTTTTTTATAATTTTTAAGAAAGTACTTTATCATTAAAGTCTAGTAGTTAATTTTTTGACCAAAAAGATGAATTTTAAAACAGAGGGTTAAAGTTACTTCCAAAAAGACGAATTTTTAACAAAATTTAAGAATTATCAACCAAAAAGCTTTATTTTCAAGTAAAAAGATAAATTATTATTAAATAAAAGAAGTAGAATTTTTGAAGAAAAAGATTAATTTACTACCAAAAAACGACGAGGTTTCAATAAAGTTCATGAATTCTCAACCAAAAAGTTAAATAATTTTAGAAAAAAACTAATTTTTTTTTAATTTTTAGGAAAGTAGTTTAACTTTAAAACCAAATTGTTAAATTTTTAGATAAATATTAATTTTTAAACAAAAATATTTATTTTTAGCCGAAAAAAACAACAAATTTTTAACAAAATTCAAGAATATTCATACAAAAAGTTGAATTTTCAATTCAGAAACACTACAAGAAACTACAAAAAAGACAAACTTTTAACAAAATTAAAGAATTCTGAACGAAAACGTTGAATTTTCAAATAAAAAAAGAAGAATTTTTAAACAAAAAGATTCATTTTCAACGAAAAATGACCAATTTTTAATCAAATTAAAGTTCTGAACCAAAAAGGTAAGTTTGAACAAAAAAGATGAATTTTTAAACAAAAAGAAGAATTTTTGACCGAAAAAGACAAATTTTCAATAAAATTCAAAAACTCTCAACCAAAAAGTTGAATTTTTAAGAAAATTTTTTTAAAAATTTTAATTTAATTTAATTAAGAATGCTCTAACAAAAGGTATAATTTTTAAAAAGAATTTTTTTAATTTTCAAGAAAGTACTTTATCTCTAAAGTCCAGTAGTCAAATATTTGACCAAAAATATGAATTTTTAAACAGTGAGTTTATTTTATTACCAAAACAGACGAATTTTAAACAAACATATTAATTAAATTTTGATGTTAAAAAGTAATGTTTTATTAAAAATCCAAATATTTTGTTGTTGAAAAGTATTAGTTATATAAGTTGAAATTCAACTCTTTGGAGGTAACTTCACTTTTCAATAATTTAATTATTTTTCTTGGAAATTATTATTTTTTTAACTAATTAAAATTTTTTTTAATGTAGCCATTCCGTTTTTAGCTGAAAATTAGTCTTTTATTAGTTGAAAATTCACATATTTTGTAGAAAATTCATGTATTTTAAATCTATAATTCTTGTTCAGGATTCAAATATTTTGTTAAAATAATTCGTTTTCTTTTTTGTTAAAATTTTTTTTTCATAAAAGTTTAACTATTTCCTCTGGATCCCTATGATCCATATAGAAAATTTTAAGAATAATTTAAATATAGGCTTTATTTCAGAAAAATATATTCACAAAAAACAAAGAGATTGTTTAAAATATGATTCTCTCTAATGTTTATTTATTATTTGTTTATAACGAAAAAGGCAAAGTAAAATTAAAAATTAAAAAAAAACGTAATTTTCTAGCACTTATATGAGAGAAGATATGCATACAAAATTTCAGAAAAAAGTAGACAAAGTAGGACTCCTGCCAATTTTGCGCCCTATATCAATTTTGGGCCTTATGTGTATTTTCGGCCATGTATCAATTTTGGGCTCTGCCAATTTTGGCATCTGCATAAATTTTAGGCCACATGTTAGTTTGAGGCCCTAGGTATATTTTGGGCAATATTTCTGTCATCGGCCTTATTTTTTATTTTGGGCCCTATAGCCCTATCTCGAATTAGGGCCTATATCAGTTTTTGGCTATATGTAGAATTTAGAACCTGCTTTAATTTACGACCCATGTGAATTTTGGGCCTTATATCAATTTTCGACCCTATATCCAATTTGGGCACTGTCAATTTCGGGTCCCATTTGAATTGTGGGCATTATATAAATTTTGGAACCTATATTGAATTTCGGCCCGATATCAGTTTAGGACATAAATCAATTTTGGGCCCAATCCTTAATTTGGATATGTAGAATTTTGGACCTATGTCTATTTCGGGTCCATTTCAATGTCGGGCCCTATATCAATTTTAGAACCCACCTCGAATTGGGGGCCTATATCAGTTATCGGCCATATGTCGAATTTATAACCTATTTTAATTTACGGTCCCATGTGACTTTTGGGCCCTATATCAATTTTGGGCGCTATATGGAATTTGGAGACTATGTTTATTTCGGGTCCATTTTAATTTTGAGCCCTATATCAATATTGGACCCCATTTTGAATTGGGGGCCTATATCAGTTTCGGGCACATGTCGAATTTAGAGCCTACTTTAATTTACGACCCATGTGAATTTTGGGCCCTATATCAATATTGGCTAGATCGAATTTGGACTCTATGTCAATTTCGGGTCCCATTTGAATTTTGAGCATTATATAAATTTTGGAACCTATATCGAATTTGGGCCCGATATAAGTTTAGTGCATAAATCAATTTTGGGCTTAATCCTACTTGTTGGTTCCTATCTTAATGTTTGACTATAGGCCGAATTTGGTACCTATGTCAATTTTGGGTCCCTAGTCATTTTTAGGCCCTATATGAATTTTAGGCCATACGTACATTTTAGGCGCTTTATAAGTTTCAGACCCTGTATTCATTTTGTAGTCCATATCGAATTTTGACACTATATCAATTTTGGGATCTATATCAATTTTGGGCCCTGTGTTAATTTTGGAAAGTATGTCCATTTAGGCCCCTCTTTTGAATTTGATGCTTACTTAAATTTTGGGCCCTATGTTGAATTTGGGACCTATTTCAATTTTGGGCCTGATGCCAATTATTGGTCCTATGTAAATGTTGGACCCTATGTCGAATTAGGACACTGTTCATTTTTGGGACCTATATCATTTTCGGGCCCTACGTTAATTTTAGATCATATGTTGATTTTGGGCCCCATTTTAGTTTTAACTCATACCTTAATTTTGGACACTTCACAGATATTGAGGCCTATACCGAATTTGGGACATGTGTCAATTTTGGACCCTATGTTGATTTTGAGACCTATTTAAATTTTGGGCCTTATGTCAATTATTAACCCTATATAAATGCTAGACCCTATGTTAAATTTAGCATATATTTCAATTTTGGGCCTTATGTCAATTATTGGCCCTGTATAGATTTTGGACCCTATGTTGAATTTGGGACCTATTTCAATTTTGGGCCTTATTTTAATTATTGGCCCTGTGTAAATGTTGGACCCTATGTCGAATTAGGACACTGTTCATTTTTGGGACCTATATCATTTTCGGGCCCTACATTAATTTTAGATCATATGTTGATTTTGGGCCCTATTTTAGTTTTAGGTAATATCTTAATTTTTGATGCTTCACAAATGTTGAGCCCTATGCCGAATTTGGGACATGTGCCAATTTTGGGCCCTATGTTTATTTTGGGTCCTATGTCATTTTTGGGTCCTGTATCAATTTTTAGCCCTATCTTAATTTTGGGCTCTATGTTGAATTGGACTCCTGTGCCAATATTGTGTTCTATGCTAATTTTGGGTCCTATGCCATTTTTGGGTCCTGTATCAATTTTTAGCCCTATCTTAATTTTGGGCTCTATGTTGAATTGGACTCCTGTGCCAATATTGTCTCCTATGCTAATTTTGGGTCCTATGTCAGTTTTAAGCACTGTGTCAGTTTTGGGCCCTATGCCCAGATTGACTCATACGAAGAAAAATGTAACTTTTTACCGGGAAAGCCGGAAAATAACCTGAAATTTTGTTTTGTAGTTTGTGGCTGAACTCAACTCCGATTGATTGAAATGATAAGGAAGCGAGATGAGAGTAAGTAAGGACGTGTAAGATACGTTTGTGCGATACTCTCTTTATAAATTCGTTATTCCCATTCCGTAGAATAACAGGATCAGGCACAGAAGATTGAATTGATAGAGGATTATGTGTCGGGCTTTCGAAACGAAATGGCTCGCTTCTCAACTTTGTTACACTTACGTGATAAAAGGCCTGAACCTCAACTTGCAAAAGATAAGGAGAGTTGGCTATCGTGCCGGAGATAGTAGGCCAACTTTCGAGATGACAGTTTTATTTCCGTGCAGCAGTATATAAGATTATCAGCAATATATTACATACTAATGGACGAGGCGTTGCTGTAATCTCTTCCTTTACAGTTTACTTATTTTATGTGCCCTCGCCCGCGCCTCGAAGCGACCGCTCAAAAGAGCAACGAAGCTCTCTTAATTTAAATAATTAGTCAAATATAACTGATTTTCAGTTACATAAATTATACTAATTTCTGTAACGTGTTGGGTAACTTCCCTTTTTTGAGTAACTAGTTAGAGTCTGTTTTAAATTCTTATGGAGACTTCCAAAATTTCGTTAAGATTTTCGGGAGTTCCGAGATTTCTCACTCTGCTCGAGATTTCCGGGAGTTCCGAGATTTCCGACTCTGCTCGATATTGTGAGGAGTTCCGAGATTTCCGACTCTACTTGATATGGCCGGGAGTCCGAGGTTCACGATTCTGCTTAAGATTTCCGGGAGTTCCGAGATTTCTGACTCTGCTCGAGATTTCCGGGAGTTCAGAGATTTCCGACTCAGCTCGATTTGGCCGGGAGTTCCGAGGTTCACGTTTCTGTTCAAGATTTCCGGGAGTTCCGAGATTTCCGACTCTGCTCGATATTGTTAGGAGTTCCGAGATTTCCGACTCTGCTCGATATTGTTAGGAGTACTGAGATTTGTTACTCTACTCGATTTGGCCGGGAGTTCAAAAGTTCACGATTCTGTTCAATATTTCCGGGAGTTCCGAGATTTCTAAATCTGCTCGAGATTTCCGACTCTACTCGATTTGGCCGGGGTTTCCAAGGTTCACGATTCTGTTTAAGATTTCCGGGAGTTCCGAGATTTCCGACTCTTCTTCATTTGACCATGAGTTCCGAGGTTCACGATTCTGCTCAATATTTCCAGGAGTTCCAAGATTTCTGACTCTGCTCGACATTTCCGGAAATTATGAGATTTCCGACTCTGCTCGATATTGTTAGGAGTTCAGAGATTTCCGACTTATTTTTCTGACGAATTCTAGATTGCTGAGAGATTTACAAGAGTTCCTCCAAGAATTCGCTTAAGATATCCCGCGCGGAAAACTAAGATTTCTTAGTCAGTAGCCCCTCGGTTACTTTACTTGTAAATGTATTTGTGAAAGTTAATAGATAAAGTAACTTCAAGTTACTTGAATTCCTTCATTTTATCATTGAAAAATAAAAATAGCTAGCATGATGATTCATAAAAATTTAGTTTGAAAAGAAATTGGCATTAGATAAAGTAGGATAGTTCTGCCATATTTTTAAACGAAACAGGTTTGTTTTAAGCGGAAAAATATGAAATTTTGCTTACTGGAAGAAATGAATTTTCAAGTCACCAATTAATTTAATTTTTAACCAAATATAATAAAAAAATTTTTGTTAAAATATTAAAAAAATAAAAATATAAAAATAATAATAAAAATAAATAATAATTTTTGACCAAATGGTCAATTCAATCAAATAGTTGAATTTTCTTACCATGTTCAATTCTTAACAAAAGATTCAATTATTATCATAAAATGTAGTTTTCAAACAAATAGTTAAATTTCCATACCAAACATATAATTTTTAACCAAAAACATTATTTTTTACCAATTAGTTGAATTTTATACCATTTTTAAACTAAAAATTTGAATTTTGAACAAAAAAGTTAATAAAGTTACTTTTAAACGAAATTATGAATTTCTAACAATATAGTTAATTGTTTTACAATATACAGGAATTTGCAAAAAAGAGTTAAATTTCCAACCAAATGGTTGAATATTTATGCCGAAAATAATATTTTTTCAACGAAAAAGTTAATTTTCAACCAATTAGTTGAACTTTCCTACTAAAAAATATTAATTTTCAACAAAAAAGTTAATTTTCAACTAAATAGTTATATTTTTGTACTGGAAATATTACATTTCAACACAAACTTAATTTTCAACAAAAAAAGTGATTTTTCATGCTGAAAATATTAATTAAAAAAAAACTTGATTTTCAAACAAATAGATAAATTTTGACACTGAAAATTTTAATTAAAAAAAAGAGTGAATTTTCAATCAGATAGTTGAATTTTTTACCATTTTGAAACCAGAGAGACGAATTTTTAAGAAAAAAGTTAATTTGTAACAAAAGACTTAAATTTCAATATCGAAAATGTTAATTTTTATCCAAATAGTTAAATTTATTACCATTTTCAAATCAGAGAGACAAATTTTAAACAAAAGAGTTAAATTTTAAACAAAAAGGTTTATTTTGAACAAAATACTTGAATTTCCATACCGAAAATATTATTCTTGAACGTGAGAGGTAATTTTCATCAAAAGAGTTGAATTTTCGTACTGAAAATATTAATTTTCTACAAAAAAGTTAATTTTCAATCGTATAGTGGAATTTTTTATCATTTTTAAACCAGAGAGACGAATTTTGAACAAAAGAGTTAAAATTTCAACAAGACAGTTAATTTTGAACAAAATATTTGAGTTTTCATATCGAAAATATTAATTCTCAACCAAAAAGTTAATTTTCAACCAAATAGATGGATATTTATGGTCAAAAATTAATCTTTTTCATCGAGAATTCAGCTATTTTATTGAAAGTTGAACTATTTTGTTAGAAATAATTTTTTTTAAGAAGCCTTATTTAATTTGAAAATGAAAATCTTCCTAGTTCGAATTCAACAAAGTAAAAATGTTCATTTTATTTAAAATAATTTATACCACTATTTTCGGGAAAAATCAACTTATTTCCCTTTTTTTAGATTGTTTTATTCCACGAAGACTATTATCGACACAGTTGAAAAAATATTGTTTTTTGCTTTATTAAGATCAATAATTTTTATTTATTTATTAATTTTACTATTTATCAATCAAATTTAAAAAGGACTGATTTATCATTTGAATGCCCCAGGACTGATTTCGTTACGTGACTTTTTACTGATTTAAATTTAAAGAGAGAACTCCCGAGTAAAATCCAAAAGAAATTTTATTGTTCAGTTGCCGGTAAAAAATGTACTGCCCCGGAATCGGGATGGAAAAGAAAGCATATTTCTTATTGCACTTTTCACTCGAGGATCAGTATCGAAAAATCTAGCACATCTTTGACTTCTCGTAAATATTCTTTTTTAGAGTCTTATGGACTTCTCCCAAGGTGCGAAATATGAAAACCTGTTTTTGATGGAACCAGTTTTCCGATTTCTCAAATGTTATTTATTTATTGCTTATTGATTAGTTCTGACGATAATATAATTGGTTTTTGCCAATTTGATTATCTGATACATATTTGTAACTTTAAGGATAACTTTGTTACTATTTCAAAAGGTAACTTGTAACGTAACTTAGTTAAGATTGTTGCCGTAACAATGTGTGTTTTGTATGTGAAACTGTCAAGTCTTGACGTGAGAACAGTGAAAACTGTGTTTTTCATCTAGAGTTAATCTGATATTCATAAAAGGAAGTGATTTTCTGTTAAATAACCTCTTTAAATGTGCGATAATGAAACTGCTTAATGCACATTATATGCGATTACGCTGAAGTGCGTGCTTCTCCACTTGAAGTGTTGAGGTGTGGTGTTTTGGTGAAAACAGTCAAGTGTTTTTGGATACAGCCGTCTTCGACAGGTTAAGCAAGTGAGCGTCGGCTAGTAACTTCTCACAAGTAACTGAGTTTCTAAAAAGTTAGGGTACTTGTAATTTTTAATATAACTTTCTTACTATTTCAAAAAGTGACTTGTACCGGAACTTAGTTACAATCTTGACAGTAACAGATAGAACTTGTCTTTAAACTTGACGACAGCGCTGTCTGACGCGCGATTATATATCGCGAAGTAGTATCTCAAATTTATTAAAGCCATGTTAATGAAAAAGTTCATTCAATAATAATTTATTTTAATAAAAAATGTTATGCTACCGTTAAACAGAGATAGAGAGTGTGTGAACGCTTGGAAACGAAAAGAGCTGCCACTGCAACATGATCCGATCAAGCATAGGAATCGCACTGCAGTGGTTTTTAATTTTGAACTGTCAAGTGTTGACGTGAGAATAGTGAAAACTGTGTTTTTCGTCTAGAGTTAATCTAATATTCATAAAAGGAAGTGATTTTCTGTTAAATAACCTCTTTACATGTCCGGTAATGAAACTACTTAATGTACATTATATGCGATTACGCTGAAGTGCATACTTCCCCACTTGAAGTGTTGAGGTGTGGTGTTTTGGTGAAAACAGTCATGTTTTTTTCGATATAGCTGTCTTCGACAGGTTGAGCAAGTAAGCGTCAGCTAGTAACTTCTCACAAGTAACTGAGTTTCTTAGAAGTTACGATACTTGTAACTTTTAGTATAACTTTGTTACTATTAATATATATATATATATATATTATAGAGAGTGTGTGATCGCTTGGAAACGAAAAGACCTGTCACTGGAACATGATCAGATCAAGCATAGGAATCGCACTGCAGTGGTTTTTAATGTCAAACTGTCAAGTGTTGACGTGAGAATAGTGAAAAATGAGTTTTTATTAGTCGGTTAATTTATTATTTATAAAAGTAAGTGATTTTCCGTTAAATAATTTCTTTTATACGTCTGGTTATGAATGTGCGCATTGAGGATTATGCGCTATGCGCTCAAAAGTGCTTGCTCTCTACTAAAAGTGTTGACATGTGCTGTTCTGGTGAAAATAGTAATGTCGACTAGCAACTTGTCACAAGTAATTCATATTCCAAAAAGTTACGTTACTCGTAACTTTTAGGTAACTTTGTTACTATTTCAAGAAGTAACATTCAGCATAACTTAATTACGATTCTTGCAGTAATTTGAAACATTAATATTAGTTACTTTGAAGTAACTTTATTTAACAAAAGTAAATTCGAAAAAAGTTAAATTTTTAACCAATCTGATGGATTTTTCTCTAGGATGATGAAATTCAACTGAAATAGTTCAATTTTAAACCAAGAAAATCAATTTTTAACTAAAAAAGATTAGTTTTTAACCAAAAAATGGAATAGTTAAATTTTTAGTAAAAAAATTAGTTTAAAAGAGAAAGAATTTAAAATTACATACATAAATTTTTAATCAAAGTTATGAAGTTTCATTTAACATGTTTAAGCAGTTAAAATTTTTAGCAAGAAGGATTAATTTCTTACCGAAAGAGATTAATTGCTAAACATAAAAAAATTCAAGAAAATTGTTTTTCTGAATTGTTTTAAAATTGGAATTTTTCGTTTCAAAATCGTTCTCTTTTGCTAAAAATATCGAATTTACTTTTTTTTTAAATTATACAACTATTTTGTAAAAAAACAGCTGTTGTTGATTTCAACTGTGTTTATTTTTAACCTAAATATTTTTTGGGTAAAATAATATCAACTATTAGACTCGTCACTAAGAATTAATCTATTTTGGTAGAAAATTACTTTAATATAATAATAATTATTATTAATTATAAATTAATGATAAATAATAAATAATTAATTATTAAACTATTTGATTTGGTTGAAAAATAAATTTTTGCTCAAAATTAATATTTTATCTTTGAAAATGCAATGGTTTTATAGAAAATTCAACCTTTTGGTTTGAAATTTCAAGTGGATATTTTTTTTCTTTTTTCTTTAAAGATTTGGTAGAAACTTCAAATAGTTTAATAAAAAATAACATAAATTTTAGTTAAGCATTCAACTTTTTATTAAAAGTATTAATTTTGGTTCGAAAATTCATCTCTTTTGGTAACAAAATTTCTGAAGAGGTTTCAGCTACTTTTGTGTAAATTTCGCTTTTCTGGTTAAAAATTTGACTACGTGAATTAAATTTGCTCTACTTTGTTGAAAATTTATTTGTTTGGTTAAAGATTTATAATTTTAGTTAAAAATTCATCTCTTTGGTTAAAAATTTAATTACTTTATAAAAATTGTTTGATGGGAATGGAAAATTGGAATATTTTGTTTAAAAAATGAACTGCTTGGTTAAAAATCAACTTTTTATTGGAAACTAAACTCTTTTCTTGAAAAAAGTCGTCTTTCTGTATTGAGAGTGGTAGAAAATTCAAATATTTATATTTGATATTTAACTCTTTTTGTTGTCAATGAATATTTTTGATTTAAAAGTTCAATAAATTCATGTATTTTGAAAAAAGGTAAGCTACTTTACTTCATTAATTAGCGTATTTAAAAATTTTAATTAATAATTAATTTATTGGTTTGAAATACAACTGTTTGTTTTTAAAATGTCAATGTAAAATCCTACTTTAACTAATGCCTATTTCTTTTTAAATCCGATTTTCATAAATTATGCTCTTAGTTATTTTAATTTTAACATCATAAAATTTAAGAAAGTAAAGTGTAGTAGTGGGGCCACAGGACCAAGGTGAAACTTTAATGGACTACCTTTAAAATTTTCCATGAGGAATCATTATCGAGTTTTAAGGAGATCGCATAATAAGAGAGTGGATAGAGATATAGAGAGTATACACAGGCTTTGGCTAGCGTGGCAGTAGTGGGGATATTGAAAAAGAGTCTTTAGAGCAATTGCGAATCGTGGCGATTTATTTTTTTTTCGCTAAGTAACGTAACTGAAACTATGTTAGTCACTCAAAAAAAGAAGTAAGTCAGCCAACTCTTTTATGGATTGTTAATTGTAGCGAATATTATCGTTGAGTATTTTGTACCCATTTATGTTTTATACGGCAAGGAAGACATTCTTGCACTTCGATTAGAAATCCTTAGATAGAGACATTATTACTATGCATTGTGAATGCCTGTCTCGTAAAACAATAGACTCTATACAATAATTTAAACAATGGTCTCTTATGGCCTGACAAAACAATGGCCCATCGCTTAGTGTCACGTTCCATTGACCACTTTCAACCTTATTTACTCTATTGACATTTTACGCATTCGCAAATATTAAGGACATCGAGTGAGTGATTGGAACTAAATATCATTTCTGATATTCATCTTTGCAGCGTGATTGGAGATCAGGGAAAACATGGAAATCAGGAAATAAGAAAATATCAAGAAAAATTAGGAAATCAGGTAAAATCAGGAAAACTCAGGAAATTAGAAAAAAGTTAGCGATTTCGGTTCGACAGGGAAAGTCAGGGATTTTGAAAACAAAATATTGCAAATGCTTGGAAATTTCGCTAAGAGTTTCTTTAAATAACTACCATTGAGAATCAATTGTAACTCAACATTTTTTAAAGTTTCATTCTAGTTATAAAAGATATTATTGTTAAAAAAAATGTTGTTTCGAATTTAAAATTTAACTATTTTTTCAATTTCCTCTTTATGTTTATAAATAAATGTCTTTTGGTGCAAATTGCATCTTCAGCTGTTTTTTATTTGGAAGTAAAATCTTTTATTATTATTATTATTATTATTATTATTATTATTTAAATTGTTGATCTTAGGTTTATTGACCAGGGAATATTTAATTATTAATTTTAGATGTTAATTTTGTTTGTCT
>JAAAKG020036630.1:0-19255 GCA_010014905.2 Druon quercuslanigerum
CGTGGACATTTGACAAAAACCAGGGGGGTCAAATTTTGCATAAATCTAATACCTTCTCTGATGAGAATGTAAAAATGGCCCTTTTTGAGATATTGAATTTTGAAAAAAATTACACTTTTTGTTTATTGAAAAATAAAAATGAATTCACTATTTAATAAAAATTGTTTATACATTTTTATGACAGTGCAAGTCATAACGAACATTTCGAAGTAAGAATCATTTAAATCGCGTACTTTTTGACAAAGTTACTGACGATTGAAAAAAATTCCCGCAAATGATGTAAAAAATTGATTTTCACCTGAAAAATAAAATTGTCGATAAATTCGAGAAAAACTTTTTTTTAGGCAAACAAAAAAACACGTGTCCAATTATTTATGACAAAGAACAACATATTAGAGTTTCATCGAAAAAGCAAATCATGTCCCGAATGGCCCGGTTGAATTGAAATGGAAAGCATCCCCTGCTCTTTCAGGCGAGTATTAGTTTGTACTTACATTTACTAGAAGGCACTAGATTGTATTTCCGAATTTTTTTACAGATATCGCTGCAGCCATTTATGTTAAAGACCCAAAATAAATGTATTTAATAGAATTTACTCCCATATTGTCGTGAAAAATCTTCTTATTTGTCCTGTTTTTAAAGCATTCAACATGATAAATAGAAGTTTTGACCATTTATAGAGTAATAAATAACAGTTAAAACAAATATAGAAGTTTATTTTTTATAATTTTTAAATATTAGGCTAGAAAATGGGAAAATTTTGTTTGTTAAACAAAGTAAATTTTGCACTGTACTTTATTTGCCTTCGGGCGCTGAAGCCCTGCAAAAATTATAAATTTGTACGTTCCTTAAACTGAATACTCTTAAGATTATTACTTAAATAAAAAAATCTTCCTCTGATAGGATTTTTTAAAATTGTCAATTGAAGCCGATAATCAATTGAAAACTTGTAATCAAGACGCATTGTACCGAAACTTTAAATCTCTGTCATATTCACTATTAATTATTTAAAGTCTAAATAAGTAGAAACTAATGGTATCCTAAAATTTATTTAGGGAAAATTATGAAACATTTTAAATTTTCACACATGACTGTTTTATTATGTAAATTACATTTTTTATACATGGCTGATTGTCAAGTTGCAGGCAAATTTGAAGTCCCAGGAATATAAAATTAAAATATAAACTCTTACTTTTTTTATTTTTAATAAATAAATACATATTATAATCCGCTACAAAATATTCAGTTCGTTTTTTTAAATTTCCGTTCTTTTTAAATTAAATTTATTATAAGAAACCCCATCGTGATTATTGTTAGGTGTCCAAACCTCACTTTTTATAAGGAGATACGGATTTTCACCTTTATTTTATCAGTTAGCTTAAAAAACGTCTGTTTCATTAGAGAAAAAAAACTTTAATTAATGCAAATTTTTATAAACAAAAAAAAATTGTATAAATCCTAAATTATGTCCCTCGATTTTTGTCGTTTTAAGCGTCCTTTGCGTCAGTCTTTTTTTCTAGTACAATATTTGTAGTTACAGTTGAAAATTCTATAAAATTTAAATAAAAATATAAACATATTTTTTTGTAACTCGGATAATAAAACTCAAAATTTCATTTTGACAACAAAATCGTCATCAGAAATACTGCTTAAAAACAGTTTCGAAGTAAAAAAATAGATATAGAGCATGTCTTTACCTGCTCAGCAGGTTTCTATTCAATCCTTAGGCATTTATTTGCGATTAGAATGTATTATTTTTTTATAAATATTAAAAAAGAATAAACTTGACAGTTTTTCTGTCGTCCTTCGTGTGATGCAGTGATATCGCGTGTGTCTGCGCATGCGCGACGATCAGGTGGGCTGGTTTGTTTTTTTATTTCCGAACCTCCGTTTTCAATCAGAGATCAAACGTCTTAATGAAAAGTTTCCAGAATGTTCAATATTTACTATATTCTTTTAAAATGTCATAACCTACACAGTATATTTACTCGAAGATGTATGCAGAAATAATTAGATTTATTTTAAAGGAAAAAAATGAACTGCAATCTTTATTAGAAAAAAGTAAAAACAGGTATTATTATTATAAATGTTAAAAATTTTAAGCTCTATTGAAAGCATCCTCGAGAAAATCCGCGAGGATTTCGAGACTCCTCGAGGAAAACAGCGAGTCAGTAAATTAATGCTCACGGTTTTCCCCGTGTACAAAATTATTGGGAAACAATTCGAGGTCAGCATAGACCATCCTGGACGTTAAAAATTATTCCCTAATTTGCATGCGTTACAGCTTTTAAACTTTTTAAGGGATCGCGCTCTTTTTCAACAAACTCCTAATCTTAAATCCGCTTTCTATATTTAATCTACGAATTTAGTTATTACTTCATATTTTAAGAAATGCCCCTTTTGGATTTAAAATTTAAAATGTGATACAATATACTCTGGCTGTTAAATATGAAATTCCTAATGAAAATGTGATTGCCACTTTAGGTACTAAAGTTTGCCTGCAATTTGACAATCACCCACATATATTCGCATTGAAAGGTGCACCATTGCCAGGAAGTGAGGAGATTTATAATTTAGGGACGCGCGAACATTTTATTTCTTTTTGTTGTTTAAAAAAATGTTTACTTGTTGTTTTGAGCCAAATGAAATATGAGTCATAAAGCATTAACATTTTTATCGCAGATTAATTTGTATGATAATGCAGTGGCATATACGGTGGATAAGCTTGTCCTCCAGCTGGATAAGTATAATAGTACCCTGAGGGTGGTGGCGGTGAATAAGGGTGCCATGCTGATGGTGGTGGAAACGGGTGATGCTGTTCTAGAGGTGGAGCATTGCATGGCCTTTCATCAACCATTTGCAATTTTGGGCCAATTGAAATGGTTATTAATATTTATTATAATGGCAATAATCGTATTTAAAATCATTTTTTTTTGTGAACCTCTACTTTTTCTTGTTTTGAACGTCAAAAAAAATTATCTCCTTTCAGCGAAAGTTCTTAGAACTAACGCGTACCCCTAAGACCATGAAGTTTCCCATTAAGGGGATCAGTCCCTCAAAACCGAAAAAATCGATTTTTTTCGTTTAGTCGATTCAAAAACTATCTAAACATGTTCGTAAAAAATTGTAGCTTCCAATTCGAAGTATTTCGTTAGTGCACGGGCGTGCCGACATTCGGTGAGATGTGCTGCGCGCGTCGCGTGTCACGTGATTGTCCAGTCGGCCCAGCGCTCGACTTTTACTACTGATTTTATGTCGTAAAATACATATCCTAAAAATGTTGAAAAAGCTTGGGACCTGGAGTATCTGATTAAAGTTTTTATCCCTCTATCTTGTGTGATTATAATGTTGTATTTTGTTTAAACTTTCATTTCTGTTTTCTCGAAACTATATTATCACAAACCGCGTGCACGATTTCTCAAAAAACATTTGATCTATTGACCTTATTCAAGTTTAATTTTCTAAGTATTAAAAACTACTGTACATGAACCGCAAATATAAATATTTTAATCCATTTTTAATATTTTTATGAGCACAAATATTTTTAAAAATTGTATCAAAAACGGTAGTTTTTATTGAAACATTCGAAATTTTCATTAACATTCGGTCTTCGTTAGATTCTTTTCGTTTATATGAAGTACAACAGTATGCAAATAAAGAAAATGACCTTTATTTCTGTTTCCGTTACGAATTCCGAATGCTATCGAGCACGCCGTCCTACTACTTTGCTGGCGAGGCATTCCAGGGCACCACGGTTTCCTCCGCCATTTTGGAATAATTTATCGTCAGCTTTTTTAAATTTTGTTCAAAATTTGTCGAAAATATACCTTAAAGATTGACTGTCTATCCTTTTTTTTTCATTTGAAAAGAAACGCTTTAAGAGCACCTTTTTTCGGGCTCTAGAGGGACTGACACCCTTAATTTAACATAGGAAAAACGCAACCTCTGCTTAATGTATTAATGTAACTTATAAAACATATTTATATTGAGAATAATCACACAAGAATAATCATAAATAGATTAGTTTTGATTTCCAATAATTTTTGATAAATTTCTTATTTTATAAACAAATGTTTATTGTTTTATAAAACTGATTTCTTGCAGAAGTGATGAAATAGGTGTAATAGATGCTACGAGTCTTATAGCGAATGTGAACAATGTTTTTCTTTTTTAAATAATTGATACATTATTTGAGCAATAGATCGAAGTTAATTAAAACCGACTAGGCAGCCCATGCTCGAGGGGCATACTTTTTTCCACTCAAATATTTTTTTTAAAGAGAATAAGACGACTAATAATGAGACTGAATAAGAGTGATATTTTTTCATTTTTATATATGTTCATCCTGTTTTTCCTGATTCTGATAGAATGTCTCCTCCTCTATCGAAATACGTTTCGAAATATCAAAAAGGTTCAAAATTAACAGGATCGCGTGGGTTCTTCTGAAAATATTTTTAACTGAATTACTAACCCCGTAAGTTTTTTCGTTGATGGGCGAAAATTTTTTCTCTGAAAAACGAAAATTAACGTTTTTTGCCAAAAAGACGCAAGATATCCGTACAAAATCTGTCAAGATAGGAAATTTATTAATGAACCTGGCCAACAACTGAACATCAATTCTCTAATATATTTTAATTTATTCTTTAAAACAAAAAAGAAATAATTTAAGTGTTTCCAAAATTTTTTCAAAAAAATGTTTCCTTTGAAGTCGGTATTTGAAAAAAATCAATAGTTTTTTTGTAACTAAATTAATTATTTTACATAAATTAAAATTTTATGTTTATGAGTATCTATTATAAGTTTTTTATCTCATGTAGGGTGGTCTCTCCTATCCCATAAAGTTACATCTTAGAAAATAATAAACCCTATTTCTACACAACTCACCTGAACAGCAGTCTACGAAGCAAGTGAACTTCGATCTTGCTAACGAAAAATTTCTGTTTCTATAACGTATACAAACCATGTCTTGTTGAGTATATGACGTCTAAAAATATAGTTTTTATAATTTACTATTTTTTGGAAAAGAAATTGTTATCTACCCACACGGAAATATTATATATAGTTTACATGTAGTGTAAACTATTATATATGATATTTACTTTTTATGAACATTTTTTGTATAAAAAAATGAATGTTATATGTAAAATTTCCGCCTCGGTAAAGTACAAAATACCACGTCAAATTTTGTTTGCTTACAGCACATTTATTTCCACATCTAAGCAGGTTCCGAAAAGGCTAAAGGAAAACATAATTTTAATTAGTTAAAGTTCTATATATCAAAATTGTTCTTTAGCTCCGATTTTTTGAAATTGTACACAAACTCTATATGAATTAAATTTTTTAATTTGAATGGATAGGCACTGCCAAAAGTAAGTAATTATTGCTTTTAAATCTAAAGGAATTTATTAATTTCCTTATATTTGAAAGAAATTTATTTTTTAATATATTTTTAATAGTTTTATTCTTAAGATTTAAAATGGAAAGTCAATGTTCAATGTTAACTAATTTCAATTTAAAATTCAAGGTTCCGCCCTCTTCATCCTATGAAAGATACTGTTTTATAAACTCAGAGAACTCAAATGTTTATTGGAATTATAATTCTTTAGACTATCAATGTTTTAAAATTTATTTTTATTTATCGCAGGCTTTACAGTAATTCCCAGTTACCTTCTGTCGGTTTAAAATCGTATTATTTGGTTACTAATGCAATTATTTTGTTAAAAGTTTTCTTCATTTTTCTTCAAAAAATTAAATCCTCTGTCGAAAATATGTTTTATTTTCTTTTGATTTTTTTTTTTAACTAAAATAGAAAGCTAATCTTGTAGATAACAGTTAATTCTTCTCAGGAGAAAATTAACTTAAAATGTATGCGTTCAATTTTTGATTGCAAATTTATCTTTCTCAGTTGAAAATTAACCTATTTTGTTAAAACGTTAAGAATTTTGTTAGAAATTTTAATTTCTTGGTACAAAATTAATCTTCCCGTTCCGAATTTTATGTAAGATCTTCCAATCCATCCTTTTCAGATGACGATACGTAATTTTTAGGTGACCCATACAAAATAATTAAAAATTTAATACGTATAGCTCGCATTAAGAGCTGAATTAGAATTTACAGGTTTGTCAAAATTGACCCTTGAATAATGAAGATTAGCTTTGTACACTCAAACGAGTGTCGTTTTGAAATCTCTATTTATTCTTCATCAGGCGATATGAAGGTGAAAGGCGACAATTAATTTTATATCTTATCTACTACGTAAATTGTTAGTTGAAAAAAATAATTAGAATATTTATTAATTTAATATGAGCGGCTGAAAGGAAAAACGGGACGCTTAAAGTTTGGGAATAAAAATTGAACATACATTTTTCGTTGGAAAAAGAGAACAAAGCTGGGCACGGCTCGAGGCTCAATCCCCACCTAAGATCCGTGCGTGCATCCCCTCCCTCGAGCCATGCGCTCGTTTGTTCCGAGTAAAAATGGAACAAGCGAGCACATGGCTCTAGGGAGGGGATGCACGCACGAATATTAGGTGGGGATTAATCCTTGAGCCATGCCCAGCTTTGTATCATTATTTGAATAAAAAATTGTTTTACCAAAATTAAAAAATAAATGATAACCGCTATTCTGATCACAAAAATTAATCTAATATTTACTTTTACTGGAAAAAATCAACATTTTTACTAACTGAAAATCAAAGTTTTTTGGAAATATAAATTGCAATTACTCAGGGCGAATTATTAAAGGACTATTTAATTTAACGAAATATGAGTATCATAATTCAGGAAATGATACAAATGATGAACAATGTAAAAAATGTTTTACAAATCAATTTTGATATCTGACAGTGTCTTTGGAACTTGCACGTATCACAGAATTATTTAATTTAGAAAAACCTATAGCGACAAAGTTATTCCGTATCGTCGAAGGGAGCTGTCTGAAGATGTGAAGATACAATAATGTGTATTTGGAGCTCCCTGAACCATGGATTTTTCATTGCACGATTTCCCATTTTCATTTTATTACTTTATTTTTGTATCGGAATATTTCTTAAACATTTCTAAAGAGTTTAATAATTGCACAAATATTACTAGATATTTGAAAAAATTTGTAACAGTTCGCAGTTTTCTGAGGACTGCAGAAAGGTTTTACGAATATTTCTAAAAGTGTTCAAATATTTCGCCAAAACTTCGGATAGATCACGATCGTATAGACAGGTCTGGGCACTCAACGCGCGGGCCCCGTGACTATCATGAATCCCAAAATCCAACATGGCCGCTCTGCTGGGAAGGCAGCGCATGCGTGTTTATGTATTTACAATCCGCGCGCAGCTGACTGTATTTTGTTTTCGGTCGCTGAGCTTACGAGCATTACATCTTACACATATAATGAAAAGTGTGCAATAAAATGGTTAATTATTGTATAGTTAATGGATGTGAAAGTAATAAGAAGACTGGGAATAAAGTATCAACGTTTGCCGCGCCAAAAGATGCAAACGAGAGAGGGCATTGGCGAAAACTACTAGGATTAACAAAATTACAAGACCATCACCGAATATGTGCTAATCATTTTTCACCTGAAGATATAGAATCTGAAACTGTATTCAAAGATGACCGAGGAAATGTGATTACAACAGTAAGTTTATTTATTTTTAGTTATATTTTTTTTGTGTTGCTGGTTGTTTGTATAGTCAAACACCAGTAACCGTTGCAGATTCCACGACGAATTCCTCGGCTACGTCCTGGTGCTAAGCCTTTTCTAACCTCCTTTTCATCATTTCAAAACGAGAATGGTCAAAATATATCTAATCACATCACTGAAAATGTTCTGCGAAATTCAGACAGTTTAACTGAAAAAATGTCATCTGTACATATTAAAAATATGTATGATGTTACACAAAGTGGAAATAACTTGACTGAAAAAATCGACTGTCAAATGGAACTGGACTGTCAAAGTTTGAGTAACGATTGTCTTGACGTGAGAATAGAAAATTCAGCCATGAATAATAAACTTCTGCACGATAATTTAAACTTCTTTAGTGCAGAAGATATTCATTTTGATAACGAAGTAATTATTGAGAGCATCGACGAAATAAACGCTTTTGACGATTTTAACGTACCAAAAAATTACAAGACTACACAAGGTGTGGTGATGTTCACTGAAAAAGAAGATCAATCGCATAATGTGTTTAGTGGATATATTGAAAATGAAATTGACAATCCAATGGGAGATGATAACTTTTGTTGTGACAATTCTCAGTTCGTCAGTTCAAGTGATAGTTTTGTAGATGAAGAAGTAATTATTGAGAGCATTGAAGAAATTAATTCCGAAGAAAGTATATTCTCAAATCCAAAAAATGAGCGGTGTACACAAGCGGACTTCTTCAAGATTTTGTATGAAAAGCTGAATGAAATAAACTTACCAATAATTGGAATTGTCAATCGTCGTTCGAAAATGGGTATGTAACTTTTTTTGAAGTTTTTTTTGAAGAAAGTTAATGAAAGCGAGAACTCGGATGCCACTGTCGCAGTAATAAAAAGAAGTGTTAATATTAATAAACACATGCAAATAACCTACTCTGCTTTAGGAAAAGTACTTTCAAAAAATCAATTAAATTTAGCAAAAACATTTAAAACTGTGGATGAATTTAAATCAATATTTAAGAAGTTCTGCGATTTAAATTTTTGTTGTGGTATAGCAGATTTGAAAGATGTTCACTTGGTTAAAAAAAAAATATGCTGTGTAGATTGTCTCGATGTGTTAAGGCACAAAGACTTCAGCTTATTAACTGAACGCGCAAAATGTATTAAATGTACAAGAGTTAAAAAAACTGTTGCTCAGAAGAAATTGCGTATGTCAAAGAGAAATATTGATCCCAGGAAAACATATGTAAAAGATTTTGACGATGCTCATTTAAGGCATATTTGGAAGAGGAAAATTCGTGCAAGAAATGCCTCTATAAAACGTGCAAAAACATCAATTTCTAAATTGAAAGATCAGATAAGTAAAATGCAGTCTGACTTGAATGATGTAGATGTAAATAACTTACTACAAAAATTCAAGATGAAGAATATTTCTGAAACCCAACAAATGCTGATTAGAGAAATAATTTCAGCGGCTAAAAAGAAAAACAGCAAAGGGCGCCGATATGGCGAATATTGGATGATGTTGTGTTTATTGCTACATATTCGTTCTCCACAGAATTATAGTCATATGCTAAAAATTAAATTGCTACCGCTTCCGTGTCCTAGAACCATACGGAGATACTTGTCTTTAGTAAAAACGAAGTGTGGTTTTCATGAAAATTTTTTCACGTTACTCAAAACCCACTTGGAAAAGAAACCTATTTTGCAGAGACATGGGGTACTTTTACTCAACTCTTTCGTACCAAGGTTTGGTGGATTTTGGTGATATGGGAGACAAAGCTACAACTATGAATGATAAAGCACGAAAAGCTCTTGTTCTAATGTTTCAACCTCTTGCTGATAAGTACACTTAGCCCATTGCTGTATTCGCATCGAGCACATCTGTTTCTGGAATTGAATTAGCGAAGATTGTTGAAACTGCCATATTCAAATTAGAAGATAGCGGAGCGATAATTCATGGAGTAATCGGCGATGGAGCCGAAACAAATCGCAACATGTGGAAGCAATTTGGCGTTAGTGGTGCATTGAAAAATTTTTCAAATGCTTGCGAACATCCTTGTGATGAAAATCGTAAGCTTTTCTTTCTTCCTGATACACCTCATTTGTTCAAAAACATCAGAAACAGGCTTCTCAATCAGGATTTGAAAGTAAGCATGCTATCGGTTAATTTATTCATTAATAAAAAAACTTGAGAATGATCATTGGGCTTTAAATTCATTGTAAAATTATATCACGTTTCAGATTAGAGCAGATGATGATCCAATCAAGTAGCAACACTTTGAAACACTGTACAATCATGATATTAATTTATCAAATTCAAAGTCAAGAGTTTGTCCAAGGTTAACTCAAAATCATATAAAACCAAGTAAAACCAAGCGTTTAGCTACTCAAGTTAGTGTTTTGGTTTTATGGATTATAATATCTAAACTTTAGCGTATGACGATTTGAAAAAGGACTTAATAATGATATTTTTTATATTGATTACAGGTGTTCAGTAGATCTGTTGCTATTGGTTTTCGTATGTATAAGAATAGAAATTATTCAGGGTTGGAAACCTGTGAAAACACCATAATTTTTTGCTTGTTGATAAATGATTTGTTTGATGCTCTAAACAGAAAAAATATTTATGAAGGACTCAAGCCTGGCAATAGAGATTTTATTGTTAGTATATACAACCCAATTTTTTTTTTAAACGTTATATTCAATCTTTTTGTATAAATGCTTCCTTGGATATTTTTTAATTATTAAAGTTATTTGAACTCGTCTTATATATCATCATTTATCATAATTTTATGCGATACTTTCATGAAAAAATAATTCAGCAATATTTGTTTCAGTTATTACAACAAACATTTTTATGGTTAAATAATTGGGAATCTAATATGCGCAATAAGTTCATTTCTGAAGAAGAATTTTTGACAAGAAATACGGCAGAGGGACTTCGAGTTACCATTAAATCAACTTTAGACATATGCGAATATTTAACTTCAAAGTTTGGTTTTTCTTATATTCTTACAGGAAGATTAAATCAAGACGCCTTAGAGGTAAATAGTATTGAATCAGCGTAGATTGAGCAAAATTTTCAAATTAATACGTATGTTTCAGAAATTTTTCGGCACAATCCGGCAAGCGGGGGGAGCGAATGATCATCCAGCAACACCAACATTTTTAATGTTATATAACTTGCTCTCGGTATACAGTATACTTAAACCTCCACAATATGGAAATTGAACTGTATATGAAAGTCAATTGCCTGGAAGATTAATCACGATCTTTTATTTAAAAGAAATATTTCATAGCAATCAAGTATCAAAATTTCAAGAACTGAAAAGCAAGCTTGATGGATTAATTGAACATGAAGAATCGGAATTTTCAGATGTTGTAGAGCACGATTATGACCAATCTACAGTTATAGACTGCGTTATCTACTATGTTACAGGTGTTTATTTGGATTATGTATTTGTCTAACATAATAATAGTAATTAACGATACTAGTGCGGTAAAGTATTGTTCACCCTCGTGGGGACGTTTGCGCCCAAGCGAGCGAAGGTGAAAAGTCCTTACGGGGATGAAATCACTTTACCCCTCTAGTGTCGTTTGTTATTTTACGGTACAGCGTCCGAAAATCGAGATTTAGCGAGTGCTTTTTGGCACGAGTGTGCGTTAAATTGAGGTTTTCGGCACAGCGTACCATTAAAAAAAATTTGATGGAAATATGACGAATTCATTCACACGAATTCACAAAATTGCCGAATATGAGTAGTTTTTAACCATTTGATTGTGATTATTACCAAATGTCAGAAACAGAAGTTTTTTATCACAAGTGGACGAGAATATGCATCATTGTTATTAATATCAAGGTAAATACCGAAATCTCATTGAATAATGTGAATTTATTTGGGTAACGGTAGAGCATGGTTTTTCATGGGTTTCATCCCTCATCAAGTTTATTGCGTACCATATTAAGCTTTAGTATCTATAACACATTCTTCAAAAAATAATATTTTTCTTTCTTTTTGCTTGAACAATTGAATGCAATAATGTCATATGTAGACCAGACACATCTATTATAAGTCATGGCGTGTGTACTTTTTACAAGGGATTTGCATGCGTTTTTTCACAGTGTTGTAATTTTCTAGATAAACTTTAGACAGTAAAATTATTTATTATCATTTACTAATCTTATATTAACTTTACAGGATATTTAATAAGTCAAATTTTAAAACGCACAAAATGCTCAGCTTGTAAAAGCGCATTATTAGCTCCGCAAAATTAATTTCTGCCTGAACAAGAGCTTGTTGACGTAAAATCAAGAAGGAATCTCATACACAGTAACCAACGCTTCTATAAAATGATTGAACAATTAGAGACCACTTTTACTGAACAGATTGGTTGAATGATGTGTTGAATCATCAGATGTTTATAAAAAAACCGTGGAAGAGATCCTGAACACATATAAATTTTCATTTCCGTGTGTCGAACACAGTGCAGATATTTTGGCTTACTCTATCAAATACTATGTCTGTATGAGGATGAGGCAGTATACCTATCAGATTAATTGTAACTTGCAAAAAGAAAATTCTCACAAAAAAAAAGTTTCTAAATTCTGTATTCACTAAAGCCAGCTCATGAATTTTAATTGTCATTCGAAAGAAAACTTGTTTATTAAAAATAACTACATGATGATGACTTGTTGTAATAAATAATTTTAGAAAAAAATTTATGTGCACACTGTTTATTCCTTTTTAATTTCACGTGCAAGCTGATGCGCGATGCGCATGCGCTAGCTGCCTTCCCAGCAGAGCGGCCATGTTGGATTTCCAGCTTCAAGGGAGTCACGGGGCTCTCGGTTGAAGCGCCCAGACCTGTCTATACGATCGTGGGATAGATTTAAAAGATTTCCGAAAGAATGAATTATATCATAAAAATTTCCGATATATTTCAAAGATGGCACAAGGTTTATAACAGTTTCGAAACGATTTTCGTAATTTCACAAATATTACCAAACATTAAAAAAATATTACAAAATATTTCGGAATGATGAGCAAAAATTACAAATGTTTCGCAAAGATTTTGGAAAGATTTAACAGATTTTACAAGAACATCAGTGGTTTCCTAAAGATTTAATAATTTCCAAAATATTTCAAAATTTGAAAGTATTTCTAAAATTTTAAAGATGTCAATGATTTCCCATAGATATCAAAGGTTTTAAATATATGGCAAAGATTTTGCAAATGCAATAATTATTTCTCAAAGATTTCTCAAACTATTCAATAATTTCACAAATATTACCAAATATTTAAAAAAACTTTTTTAAATAATTAGTAAAGATTTTAGAGAGAGTTCACAAAGAGTAGAATGATCTCCCATCGTTTAAAAAAATCTGGCAAAAAGTTCAGATATATATAAAGGCAATAAAGACTTTACTGATTTTCCAAACATGTTAGGAGGATTTTAATCATTTTTGCAAATATTACCAAATATTTTAAAATATTTCAAATATTTCGGATAGATTTACAAGATTTTACAAAGATTTCAATTATTTTGCAAAGATTTCACAGAGATTTCAATCAGTTTTTCAAATATGAAATACAAGAAAATGATTTCCCAATGATTTTACAAAGATTTTAATAATTTCACAAATGTTTCAAAAATGTTTCAAAGATTTTAGAAATATTTTACAAAGACTTTAATGATTTCGCAAATCTTTAAAAAATTACAAAAATATACCAACTATTACTTCGAAAATCTTTTCAAAGGATTTCAATGATTTTCGAAAAATTTTGTAAAGATTTAAAATATTTTGCAAAGATTCCATGAAGACTTTAATCGTTTTTACGAATATTACTAAATATTTTTTAAAAATTCAAATATTTCGCAAAGATTTCATATGGAGTTTAAATGTTTCACAAAGGAATAAATGATTTCCTAATGATTTCACAAATATTTTAGTAGTTTTACAAATGTTTCGAAAATAATTAATAGGTTTTAAGAGATTCCCGAAAGCCTTCTCAAAGATTTCAATCATTTCCTGAAGACATAAAAAACGTCTGTAAGATTTAAACAATTTTACAAATATTATCAAATATTTTTTAATATTTTAGATATTTTATAAAGATTTCAATGATTTGCTGAATATTTCATAAAAAGTTTAAATAAATAGCAAAGATTTTGTATAGTTTAACAAGATTTTACAAAGTCTTTAAAGATTTTCCAAAGAGTTGAACAATTTCGAAAATATAAAAAATATTTAAAAAATATTCTAAATATCTCATACACGTTGTAATAAATTCCTAAAAAACCATTTAAAATTAAATAATAAAAAATTTCCAACTTTTAAATTTGTACAATTATAAATTCAAAGCAATCAAGAATTGACAATTTGTTATTGAAAAATAAATTGAAAAGCTATACTTTTTTCCTGATGCAATAAATAAATAATAATAATGTAATAATAAACATGCAAAAACTGGAATCTCTAAAGGTGTTCGTGAAAATATTTTTCGATCTGGAAGCCTTTAGGAATATTTAGTTTTTTCTTCCATTTAAGATAAAAGTCGTAATTTTTATTAAAATTTAATTCACAATATCTAATTTTGTTTTTTGAATGGTTCTTTACGATTGGTGATTTTTTTTGTTTTGAGAAATATTCTGCATCTAGGAAGTAGTAGGCTATATTTTGGATGAGCGTTCACAAGAGACGCAAACAAAGGAAAGTAAAATAGATTAGGTGTGTACATAATTCTACTTTCATCGTTTTGAAGAAAAATAACTTTCAAGATCAAAAACTAGGTGAAGATGACGCAGTCTATTTAAAATTTTGAAAAATGCCTTCTGAATATTTAATAAAGTTTTAAATTTTACACAAGAGCCTACTTTTATTGAACTTTATATAATTAATTTATACATAAATTATTATTAATATTATTATTATTTTTATCAGTAATTATTTTATGTTTTAAAAACCGATCGTTAAAGTAATTTCAAAGGAAATAGAACGCTTTTATACCTAAGAAAATGATCAGAATGTTATAACTATGATTCAATTTTATGAATAACAAATAATACGAAATTCCAGCGGAAGTATTATAAAGACACTTGGATAATTATCAGAGCGAGGTTAACAAAAAAGTTAAATATTACAAAAAATATTTTTTTAATTCTTAAGTCTTTAAAAAGTTACTACGTATTAAATAATCTAAAATATTGAATAATAAATTAAACTAATTTTTAGGCTACAATAAATTATGACGAAATCTTCTTAACAGAGGTAATTAGATCAGAAGCTTTGTTTGTCATTATGATGATGTTACTGATTAAAAAATTCCAACTATGTAATTATTTGTACTTTAGATAAATGAAAATATTTAAAAAACAAATTTTTTCACCTATTACTCTTTTTAACAATATAACTTTGGCACTTTAATACCGTTATTAATTATAAAAATATAGGCTTATAATAATAATTATCTATTTTGCAACTTATAATAAATTTCCCTTTGATAACCAATTTAAAAGCAAAAAATATTTAAACAATCAGATGTATATTTTTTTCACGATTCCAACTATACAAAAAACTCATTTTTCGATTTTTTTACAGCTAAAGGTTTTTTTTAAAATCACAACAGATATTTAGTCAAATCTTAGGAACTCGTGCAGATTTTTCAATTTTATGAGCTTAATTTAAAGATGACATTTCGAAGATTAGGTTTAATAAATTTTAAAGTGTTGACAAAGTTTTCTTAAATCGCAGCTCAAGTTAAAGTTTGGAAATTTTTAGCCAGAACTCAGGAACCCATAAACATTTTAAAGTTTAGGATATTTTCAGAATTGTCCTAGGCAATAAAGTAAATTAATGTCGAAAAAAAAATTTGTTAATATTCTAAATGTGAATAATAAAGAAATATTGTAATTAGATGTAAGATATAAATTTTAAATAACTTTTAAGTGAAGTCATACTTACCACACCGACACAGGTGTCTAAGAATGAAACTGCTATCGCTTTAACAATAAAAATGAAAGATTTTCATTCAACTTTTTTATTTCAAGTGAGTTTTTTGTAGCTAATTGCAACTTTTATTATGAAATCATATTTAAAATTTACAGCTTCACTCACAGACAAGTTACGTATATAAATTAAGCAAACTGTTTCTTTAACTTATTAATAATTATAATTTTGTACATAACAATTTTTTACGTTTTAATAACTAATTAGGTCAACTTTATATTATCTTTAATGAATGTTTAGGGAATAATAGAATACAAATAATTTCTTAATTATTCTATTTATATGTTTTAAACAAATTTAATGTACAACTAAGCAAATAGTCTTATTATCGACTGTAGGTATTTATTACAATAATAAATACTTATTAATATTTTCTAAAATATAAGAATTCAAATTTTTATAAACAAATTATATAAAGAAATTCAAGTTTTGGCCCTTTCGGAAGATTTTTTTTTGCACTGCAAATATTTTGAGCTGTTGGACTAATGACTGTTGGTCATAAAAATATTTAAGAAGTTAACAATAACCATTGTTATAAATAATTCTCTTTACCAAAAATTTAAATTTAAAGTTTTTTCAAATTTTAATTGTATTCCATCGCTAGAATGGCTATGGACATTTCTAAAAAAATGTATTTTTGATCATATTTAGTTAAATATAACTTAAATAATTATAAACTATTTAAATAAATTATTCCAAAATATTTATAAATGAATATTTATGAATATTGACATTGTTATTTTTCACCTAATATTATCGAAGATATATTATTTTTAGGAATATCTGTACGCATTCTGACCATCAAAGAAAATTTTAATTTGATAAAATCTTAAGTTTAAATTTTTGTCACAAGAATTGTTAATAACAGTGGTTATTGTTGAATTTTCTAATATTTTTTAACTAGCAGTCATTCGTCCAATACCTTAAAACATTTCTAGTCCAACAAAATTTTATATCCGAAAAGGCGAAAATTTTGAATTTGTTTATCTAATTTGTTTAGAAAAATTTTAATTGTCATGTTTAATCAAATAATAATAAATATTCATTATTTTAAGGAAGACCTGAAGTCGTTCTGGCGATGAAAATGGTCATTATAAACTTATAATTTAGTTTTGTAATTAAATATCATTCCTACATTTATATGATTAAATAATTAATATGAACAAAAAAATTTACCGATAGACTATTTAGTAATTAGTTAATAACAAATAAGTGGAATAATAAAAAAATTATTTGTATTCTATGAGTCCCTAAGCATTCATTTAAGACAATAAAAAGTTTTGCTGCTCACTTATTAGAGCGTAAAAAATGGTTATCTACAAAATTTATATTTTTCCATACTTTTAGTGGAAAAATTATTATTAAACAAATAGAGGAGACATAACTTTGGCGCGTAAAGCTCTTCTTAATAAAATAAACTTAAATCTACAGAAAAAAATTTTAATTGGACCAAAATTGAAGGCTCTGGATATTTTTGAACAAAAGTACAGGAAGTGAGGAGAAATGAGGGAGGGGAGGGGGTAAATTAACGGAAAATCAGTAGAGGAGAAGTGAGGGCAAATAAGGGGTTTGTAAAGTAGGGGAAAGAAGGAGAAGTGAGTAAAAATCAGAGGTGGCCGACTTAAATGAAGCGGAAGAAGGGGAAATTAGGGTGGGGGAGCAGAGGGAGTAGCGGAAGTTGGGGAAGGGATTAGCAAGGGTCAAGGTTAACCTATTAGCGCCCTGATAGGCTACGAAACCATTTTGTGGAGGCGCGGAGATCCTACTTTGACTTTTTTTTAATTCATAGTAAAACTACAGTGGAAAAATGTAAAAAGGGAATTTTTTCTTTTGAATAAAGACTTTTATTTGCGTTCTTTAAAATAAAGAAATGGTTTGATTCCTACTATTTGTTCAATTGAATGAAGAAATTTGATACAATCAAATACATATTTTTCCAATCCACAATAATTTATATGATTTAATTGTTGAATAAAATCTCGTCATAGCAAATATGCATCTTTTGTATTATATAGCAGATTACTTACTCAGTAGGAAAGCGAATCCCACTTTTCCCCTCATCTTGAGGACTGAATCTTAAGTCAAGGTTTTCTAGATTGAAATTCTTTCTGAGGAAAGAAAAGTCGAAAATAACGATATTTTTCAAGACACTGAATATTTTGAGAATGATAACAACCGTTTTTTCAACTACCTTATATAGTAGTGGTGTAAAGGGGTCACTGTGCTATGAATCTGGCTGATTTTCTAAAAAGATATTCTAAAAATAGCCATAATTTAAATATTGAAATGACAATAAAATTAGCATTTTTAATCAGGTCGTTTATTTCCTGAGATGTAAAAAAAACAAATATGTCGCAATTTAACTTTGAAATGAGGAAGTGTTCTAGAAAAAAGGAATATAATTTTGTGTTTAATTCGAATTAGGGCTAAGGTTTTACTGAATCCAATCAATAATATTGTACATTAGGGTGGTCAAAAATGCATTGACATGTTTTTTTCATTGCATTCCAAATCCAAAACAATAAATTCCCTAACTTTTTTTATTTAATTTTTTTAACAGGTGCCGGTTTTAAACTGACATTTCCCATGTAAAATGTATGCGGAAAAATCACTTTTTAAAGTTTTTATAATAATTTTTCAGGGTACCACGACTACCTGAAAACTACCCTTGAAACGAGAAATGTCAATTCATTATGAAATCGACCTTTAGCACACTGTATACTTGTATTTTTTCAAAATAAAATAATTAATATTGGTCTAGTGGAATATCTATTATTATTGGTTCACTAATTTGTAATTAATTAAACAAAATGGAATTTTTTAAAAATTTTTTTCAAAAATTTGTTTTTTCCCTATAAAATATTACTATGAGTCTAGCAGAAGATTTATTAACATTTGTTCATTAATTTTTAATTATATAAACAACTGGAATTTGTTAAAATAATTTTTGTTCGAAAATTCGTTTTTGTTTAAAAACGATTACTATACATCTAGTGGAATATTTATTAAGATTAGTTCATTATTTTAAATTGTTTAAACAATTTAAATTTGTTTATTTTTTTATTAAAATTTATTAATATTTTTTTACAGGAATATTTAACAACATTGTTTGATTAATTTAATTTAATTTTTTCATATCTATTGGTCTAAAGGAATATTTAACAGAATTGTTTAATTAATGTTAAATTATTTAAACAAATCCCATTTTTGTAAAAAATGTTGTTTTTTTAAATTAGTTTAAATGACAGTTTATTTTCATTAAGTGACATAAATTGATTTTCAAATATTTTTCATTTGTTGAAACAATAAATTGTTGTTTATTTTAAACTTATAATACTCTTAAACTTATAATTTGTTTACTCATTTAAAAATAATGAACCAATATTGATGAATATTTCACTAGACCCACAGTAATAATTTATATTTTTAAAAAATCGAAACAAAATTATTAAAACAAGCTCCACTTGTTTAAATAATTTTTTTGTCCAATATCCACGTCGAAAATACCACGTTTTTCAACTGAAAACAGTGGCGAAAACGATCGATTTCTCGATTGATGACGTGAGCGTTGAGAAAAGTGAGTAAAAACCCACTAGTGTGGAAA
>JAAAKG020036641.1:0-19255 GCA_010014905.2 Druon quercuslanigerum
TTGGCAAATAATCTTTTTGCTTCAAAGTATGCTTTTAGATATAAAGTACACAGTCTCTTCATATAAAATCTAATCTTAAACAGACAAGCTTGGGTAACTATAAATCAATAAGATAAAAATCATTTCTTTAAATTAATTAAGCATCAGATCAAATTTTGTAACATTTTGGGATGAAGTAAAGAATTCATCATTTTAATTCATAATTCATCTTCTTGGTTTAAGATTCAACTATTCCAGTTAAAGATTAAATTTTTTGATTTTAAAACTCATTACTTCGTTTGCACGTGTTCATCTCCTTAAATTAAATATTAAATTTTTCAGCTCAAAATTAAATTATTTAAGTTCTAGTTGAAAATGGATATTTTGTAGTAAAAAATTAATGTTTAGTTTATGAATATTGAACTGCTTCAGTCTAACATTCATTCGCTGAATCGCTGACATGTTTAAGCAGCCGGTTTTAATTAAACCTATGGGATGAGGTAAATACGAGTAAACTATCTACACATAAAATACAATCTCGGAATGTCCAACTTTGTTGACTTATTAATCCATGAGATAAGAACTTTTAAGTCAAAATAAGCATCAGAATACACATTACTTTTACTATTAACTATTATTTTTCTCTAAATGATGGAACCTCAGTCCAGGTTAGCTTCATTTATAATAAAATGTATAAAGAACACCAAATCGTACGGGTTCTGTGAAGAGAATTTAAAACTGAAAAAAACTTAGTAGACTCCGGCAGTGAAGTCACCACATCCTTCGTCAAATTCCTGGAGGTTGTGTACTTTTCTTTAAATTGCTAAACGCTGATTCGAGGACTAACTTTCAAGTATATTTCTCTCTTCGTCGTTCAGGCCTGTGATGCTTAACATGCTGTTATATTTTTTTCTTTTTTCTGTAACTTCTGGTTGGATTTCATCTATCCATAAAAATGACAACCTGAAGCATAGCCTACTCGCCCTCTATATGTTTATTGTTCATTAGCGCCTTCCAAATTCCTTTATTTATACGTTTATTTATTATATTTAATAAATCTATTCATCTAAGTTAATTTTGGAAACTAGAAGGTAATGATCCGATATTCATTCAGAACCCCTCTTGAACCTTGTCCAGTTTACTAGCTCTCTGAGACCTATTTTAACGGTCGGTGATTGATTGTATAAACAAAGTATTTTTAATAATTCAGCCCTTTTTAAGCATAAGCTTACTGATATTTTTCCGTTATTAGTTGCTCTTAGATCCTCAAAATTAGCTAACACACGCATAATTTAACCGACTTCTTGACTAACGTGTAATTCCCCACCCACTTCAGACTAAAATTGAAGTTCGCTTGTCACAAATCCATTTTCTATTTTATTAGTTTCGCATACCTTTTTCTTTGTTTTAGGTTGTAATAATATTTTATTGTAAATTAAGGAGAAAAGCGCTGTTATGTGTGGTACATAAGGAAAAAATATAAACCCTTCTAAATGTATATTTACAAAATAAATTTTCTTGTCTTCTCTGTAGGTGTTCGGTAAAGAGAACATTCTTCTAAGTATTCAAACAAAGTGTTATTTAAACCGGTAAAGATTTTTGGTGGCTATCGAATTTGTCAATTTTTTCTCTATTGTGTTTTGTTCGAAAAGAGAGATCTTACGAACCATATACAATAAGCAGAACATCCTCATTTGGTGCGGCTACCATAAAAAAATTGTGTGCTTTCTTACACGCATACTTTATCTTAATTCTTTTACATTAAGATAATTCACCGCTATAGCATTCCAAACACTAAATCAGTTTTGACGATTGGTCCTTTACCGAACCAATTCTTTTCATCAATCAAAATTTAAGTTTATTTCAAAGCTGTTTTATTGTTTTTGTTAGGCGAAAACATTTCAGATTTTAGCACTTAAGTTTGATGACAGGAATAGTATCGGCAAAGCTTTCTTAAGGAAACACGTTCCTTCAGAAGCACTAGAATTGCCTGCCACTCTAAAACAATATAAATCAGCATTTTAACAATGATCGGAGGCTAGCGTAAAAGAAAAGTTTCATTTTTTTTATTGTAGGCGAGAAGAAATTTTACGTGCTCGTACGATTAAGCTTCAGTCGGGTGCATCCTGCAGTACATTACCTTGTTATAGATCTACGATCTTATTTATTTTTTAAACTAATATAGGCGAACATAGAATGTTTAGTAGATTTCTCAAAGGAATTTTTAAATTAAGACCACCTAAACCTAAGTATTGCCGGACATGACATGCTTCTATAGTCCTTAAGTATTTAGTTAAACTTAAATCGTTTAATAATCTATCTCTAGATGAACTAACAATAAAGGCAGTAACTTTACTGGCCCTAACTATAGCTCATAGAGCACAAACATTACTCTTAAAATGAAAATTCCAGATGTTATAAAAACTAGAATAAGTAAGATCGTTTAATCGCTGAATTATTTCTTTGAAAGAAAATTTTAAATCTATTTAAGCATTATAGGATGTAGCTGATTTCAAATAGAAAAAAACTAGAATAAAATTATTTATGACATCACCATGTAAACTGTCTTTAAGCAATTTAGAAGTTTTGTACAAAAAATTCATTTTAATTATTATAACTTGTGCTAGTTTTTTTATTACTATTGTATTTGCTTGAAATTATGCTATCAAATACAAATACAGTCGATAGATGTGATATCTAATCTCAGAGAGACAGAACCGGACGCCCATAGATTCATAAGATAAAGACCATTTATTTGAATCAAGCTTCATAATACAAATTGCTTATATTGCTATCTATGAATATACTTTGTCTCTAAATGAAAAAGATGAGGATCGTTTATACTTTGGTCTTATACTTGGTGCTTAATTATATCGGTTAGTATAAGAATATAATATATAATTTTTAAAACATTGTTAAGCTACCTGAATATAAAAATGTGTCCGATTTAATCCGCATTTTATCCCAATTGTTATTTTTATCTAAACTCTATCTGTCTTTGTCAAAAATTACTAGGAATTTAACCGTATGTAAACGCGCACAGATTGTACATTCTGAACTGTTCATGTAATGTTAAAATTTAAAAGTTTGCAGGTCGTTAGATATCAACTGTGAATAATAAAATTAAGATTTAGACGTTCGCTGATTGCACTTTTCCAGCTGTGCAATTGCACACATAGTACCTTTTTAATCGTGCGCAACAAAATTCAGATGCGTACAGATGGTATCCTCCTAAATGAGTACGTTTCACTTTATATCATGAAACCTCAAACTAACATATCCGCGTGTACAAATAGTACCAATGTGCAAACTATCAACTGTAAACGTTTACGTAAATTAAATATTTAAAAAAACCGCTGAATTTCTGCTAGGTCAATAAAATTTTGAACAAAATTCGCGAAACCTATTCAGATTGCAATTAGTAGTAATAGTAATAGTGCTAGTAATTGGTTGTCGCTGAAGTTAGAAATATTAGCGCTTCCGTTTCAAGTCCAAGTCCAGGTAGATTTTCTCGTTTAAAGAAATAATTCTGGAAATGCAACCGGCCAAAATTAACCATTAGACCTTCAAAATCTTTAAATTTAAAAAAAAATAGTATTATTTTCAGACAAGTAAGTGGATCTCCAAATAATAAAATTAATATTGAACAAAATCGATTCAATTTCAAATAAGCAGAATTCCCTACCACAAAATAGAAATTTACAACAAAATACATTTCCTACCAAGAAATAAAACTTCAAAACAAAATACATAAACCTTAAAGCTAACTGGTGTATTTTAAACT
This sequence comes from Druon quercuslanigerum, assembly GCA_010014905.2. NCBI lineage: Eukaryota > Metazoa > Arthropoda > Insecta > Hymenoptera > Cynipidae > Druon > Druon quercuslanigerum. The sequence continues at coordinate 3,764 of JAAAKG020036641.1, forward strand.
AAAGCTACTTATCGGTAACGAAATTAACATGTAGCCTCCCTCCTCCTGTACATAAAGAGTATTTTTTGAACTGACACTTGAAAAATCTTTTTATGTGCCTTTAAAACAAATATTGATATTGATACGAACATATAATTATAGGAAATTATAAGATGCCACATTTGGAACAATCCTTTTGACACAAGTGCTCTTTCCCCATAAACGTTTACAGGCGTAGCAATGTACCTAATACGAAAATCATTAACTGAAAAAATTAACCTTAAAACGGATGAGAAATATACTGGAATAAATCAGAGAAACATTTTGCTAATGATGATGAGCAAGACGGTTCTTCTTCCACCTTTCCGTAAAGGAAATTCTAAGAAGTACACTTCTTGGAAATTATCGTAACGCCAAACCAACCTCCACCCCCTCGTCTAAAAAAGAAAGCGTTTCACATTTTTTAAAAAGTCTATAAAAGACTAATTTTCTTTACTGTGGTAGGGATTCTAAATATATTCAACTCTGCTTGAAAATAAAATCAACCTTAATATGGACTTGCACAACTTCTATGTCTAAAAAAACATGTTCAAGAGGGACTTTCACTGACTGAACAAAATGCTGTAACAGCATCTAATGAAGACGTTTTTGCAATATTGGTGACTAGAGGTTTTGTAATTGGAATATACAGTTAACATTAAAATACGCATTAATATGTATTAATAGAGAATAATAAATTAATAAAATAAATAAAAATAAATAAAAATAAACATAGGCAGTAGCGTGATTATGAATTTGACCCCCGACGAGCTTAGTGAATGTCCAGTAGGAAACCCCCGTAATATAGATACATATTTTGAAATAACAGTTGCAAACCAGGATTCTCTACACCCTCTATTTTTTCTTGCAGAATTAACTATGCAGTCCAACAGTCATCCTGATGCCCGTTGGCCTGATACACCCCGCCCAGGTCAATCCCGACCTCCATCTTCTGCTCGTAATTCTTCTGCAGAGCCTGAGCGCGAGCCTCCGCTACGGATAAGGTCCAGGTCTCCTTCTGCCAGGTCTCCTCCGGTCAGGTCTTCTTCTGTCAGCACTCCCGATTATAAGATACTTGGATATGGACTTGGACAGCTCGGACTTATTCGGCTCATTTCCCGTCAGAATCAGTACCGGCAATTTGAATTTCGAAGATATACATTTAATCCATCACTACTTCTCTGTCTAGTAAAAAACCATGTCCGAGCGATCCTGCCAAACACAGAGCAAATTGTATTGACAACATCTAATGGTGACCTCTTTGCAATCCTGGAGAATGGAGGTTTTCTAACTGGAATATATAGTAAACGTCAAAATACACCTCGGGTGAAAATAAACATAGACAGCGGCGTAATTACGAACTTGACACGAGACGAAGTCAGGGAATGTCCTGTAGGAAAACAACGTCAGATCGAATTATTTTTTAGAATAGTAGTTGTAAACCAGAATTCTCTATAAACAAAGAAGTAATTCACATAAAAAATGTAAAACTTTTGTTTATTTTTTTTCGTAAAGTTTTGATTACTTCAGTTCAGTAAATATTGTAGAATCAGAGAATGTCTTGCCTTATCTAATAGAAATGATTTCTTTAGTGATTTTTATTAAATCAAAAGTATTCAAGGAAATTAAATGTAATACATATAATAAGAACTTGATTTTTAAGAATGATGCGAAATTTATTAGGTGAAAGACACGCTAAATTCATCAAAGCATAAATCATTGATTAATATCTTTAGGTTTTTGACGAGTCTCAAAAATGCAAGCAACAAACTTCGAATTGAAACTTTTCTGGGAATTTTAAGAAAATTGATTTATTCTTTTTAAACCTTTGAAAATTCTTTAAACGCTTCTAAGGCATTAATAGAAAGATATATTTCGGGTTCAAATCGTGTACAAAGCTTGCCAAAAGAACAAGACCTTTATATACTTCCGGATCAGTAAGAGATTTCCTTTGGTCTGCAGTGTTGTTTAGATGTTCTGCTATATTTGCAGGTGGTTAAAATCAGGGTTTAATCTTGTGGTTGTTGAGAATTCTTCCTATTTCTTCTGTGACATTATGTAATTCCCTTTGTCAGTTATCTTTATCTGTTTTGGAGAGAGCTCTGTATACAAGGGAGTTGATGACAGATTGTTTTGGAGATAGGTGTTGGTAGGAGGAGGCACGTACTTATCTCATTCCATGTGTGGGTTTTTTGGAAACCTTATATCCTAATGTGTCATCAGATTCTTTTTAAACTAGTAAGTCCAAGAAAGGATATTTTTTTTTTATTTTCATGGTGAAATGCATATTAGGATGTAATGGCTTGATGAAATCAAAAAACTTATTTAGTGCATCTATTCCGTGTCTTCAGATGAAAAAGTGTCGTCAACGTAACGGAACGGAAATTTCGGTTTACGTTTAAATTGGTTAAAGATTTTGAATTCTAGATGTTCCTCAAAGACGTTGGCTATGAGAGTAAGATTAAATATCTACTATGATGACTTGTGGTTAAATGTGAATCTGTGGCTAACTTGTGAGTTATTGATTTTATTACGCTGACGGTTAGTATAAGTGAAATAAAGTCTTTGTGGATTTTTCTGATTCCGTAAAGTTTTGGAGAAATGGTGTTAGTAGGTACTAATTAACATACTGCTTCTCTGTTAATTTTAAAGTCTTTTAAAAGGGTTTTTATTTCACAGACTATTGTTTTTGTCTGTTCTCATTTGAATTTTTTTGTACGTATTGCCAGTGAGAAGGTCTATGATTGTATTGTTGTAGTCTTCTTTATTCATTATAACCAAGTCGTATGTCATTCGCTTTTTCTTGTGGAAGGGTTTAGATTGTGAATTTTAAATTACTGCTGATTTATTCTTTTAAAATTTTGGAGGTAGCTGCTGCCAATCTCTTCAACAAACAGGAAAGAAAAATGTCGGTAATGCACATTTTTTTCTTCTGTCTGTTTCATTTAAGTCTGAAAATACCTTAGTTAAGTGAACTAGAACAGAGGGATAAGGTACAGTTAGGCTGAAAAGGTTCTTTTAATTAAATCAAGTATTTTTGTCCTTGAAATTTAATACTGCATAATTAAAAGACGTTTCAAACCCAAAACAATTTGAAGCAAATTTTCAATCACATTCAACCCTTCTCAATCCCCAATTCAAGTTGAATATATTCGAATCTAGCTTATCCGCTTTCCTGCATTCGTGCATCAGCATTGACTTATATCAAAATGCCTAACAAACCTATTTTTTAAAACTTTCATCCAATCTTATACACTCACATCAAGCAAGTTTAAATACTTTTAATTCGCTTAATCCGAGTTAATTTAAACAAACCCCAGTACAACTTTAAATCCGTATACATAAACTTTATTTCCTAATAGACGTTTTAATAATTTTTCATCCAGTGCCCAATATAAAGATTTTGAAGCTGATTCAAAAAGTCTTTTTATTCATGCTCAATATGTGCAGGGACATTAAGTTTAACTTATTTTATCAAATAACTCTTCTAGGTTAACAAATCCAAAGAAAATTAAATTTTATCACGTTGGAAGGCAAGTCCATTGTAGTTCGAAATCAAGATTTTTAAACAGTTGTAATACTTATTCGGGATCTTGTTCCGGATTTTTAAACAACTTTTACACCAATTTTAAACAACTAATCTTAAAACGTCGTAGATTTAGCTTCTGCAGACATTCGCATTGAAAGTAAGGCATATATTTTAAAACAGCCAGTAACATTTTACCTTAATCAATGTAGTAACATAACAAAAAAATATATTCTGTAGCCATACTAAAGTAATTGGTTGATGCTCAACTTATGAATAGTATCGTTTCCGTTTTGAATGAAGGTCCAGGCAGATTTTTTTTTGTCTCCCGAAAAAACATTCGGCATGTAATAAAAACAAATTTGCAACAAAAAAGTTTAACCTTCCACCCATGAAATTTATCCTTAACACACTTATTCAAACAAACTCCTCCCCAAGAATAAGAATAAAATGTTTAATATTTTTGAACGGACCCTAAAATGTGGTAGCGATTTTAAATCTCTCTTTAGCACTCTAGCTTTTGCTAGAATAGAATTCACTTTAACCTTGTTAAATAGCTTTCAAACAAAATTTTTTAAATAAACATTTAACTATTCCCAGAGATAAGTAGTCTTTTTTGCTGAAAGTCCATTTTTTGGTCTAAAAATTAGATGTTTATCAGAAAATTAAACTGTTTAATTAGGAATTAAAAATGTATCTTCTTTTATGAAAATTTAAATGTTTGGTCATTAATTGACTTCCTAATTTAGAAATTAAACTATTTATTAAAAATGTTTCTATTTTGTGAAAGACAATTCCTGCTTGGTTAAAAGTTACTATTTTTGGTTAGAAACTAATTTTTTAGGTAAATATTTATCATTTTAAACAAAAGTGCATTTATAAAGTTTAAATGTGAACTTCTGGATCAAGAAAATCTTTTTTTAAAGGAAATAAATTTTTGGTCAAACGCTTTTATGCTTACTTTTATTTAACGGGTTACAGCACTCTTTTGCGTGGCTATCCCGAAAATCACTTAGAAAACAAAATTTGTTTGAAAGCAGGTGACCATCGAAGTTTCTAATATGACTTTTTAACGATCATAATTTCTATGTCAACGCTCTCCGAACGCGTCCTCCTTTTTCCAACATTTTCTCCTCATATTTACACGCTTGACTTCTCGTTATACTCCCTAAACTCGTTTTCCTCGTCTCCCTCCTGACCATCTGTTTATGCGTATTCCTTGCCAACCCCAGTGTACACTTTACATATTTCTCCTGTATCCTGGTTAATTCCTAACTTTCCCTCCATCCCCACACCCTCATTATATAAAATAAGACACTTGTCACTAGTGGCTCGAACAATCTCATTCTCTTTCTAAAATAATCTTCAAAAAACTACTTTACTAGCAAAAACTCTTTTACCTACAAAAAAACCTTTCTCTTCCACTTTCACGGGAACAATTTTAGATTACTAATTTTTTTGTACTATGTTTCCTGTGTTTAAAAATAAAAATTTCAATATTTTTTTCTTTAATAAAACAAAAACTATGCGTCCATTCAAAATAAGAATAATAACAGATTGTTTAGATGTTGTTTTAAAACACAATTTTTTACATTCATCTTTTTGCCTATCTTGAATAGTTTGACTGCAAAATGGAATTTTTGATTTTTTATTATTTGTAGCGGGATCAAAATTTAAATTTTTAAAAACGTTTAAAAACGCATGAAGATGAATTGATCGGCTTGCTGAGTACTGCGAATAGCCTTAGCTGAAATTATTAAGTCTTAAAAAAATGATATAAACAATTTTGAAAATGTTCTGACTTTTTTAATTTTTATCCAATATGGCTAAGTAGCGCACACTTACCTACTTTGACATACTTATGATACGTTCCAAAGGTCAATGAAATCATATAAATTTGTTAAATGAGAGCGTGTTTACAAGCTACAACGACGACGACAACCAGAATGACGAGAACGACTACGCCGCCAATGCTCATACATTCTCATTTAGATGAGGATCTAAAAATAGAGATCACACAAAATTTTTATTATCTTTTTCCAAATTATTGTTTCAAGAGGATTTTCTGAGCAGAAGCGTGATTACAAACTTGTACTTAGACGAAATTAAAGAATATTCAGTTAGAAACCACCTATATTTAATAAATTTTATTAAGATAGTTGTTTCAAAACAGGATTCTCTACAGCTTAACCAATAGTTTTGTTTGAAGAGAATATCATTATTATTAATGGGGAATTCTATATCTGCATCACAAAGAAGTTAAAGAATTTAAGCAAATGCATTTCTTTTATGTATTTAGTTTGTACCAAAATTTGATTGCTTCTGATAAATACAAAATTCTATCAGGTAAAAGTTTTGTACCTAAACTAAACAAAATTATTTCTTCGGCGATATTTCCTCCATATGAAGACATTTTTTTGGTATTAAATGAAAAAATTATTAAGTCACAGAAATTATTTTTGGCGAGCTCAGAAACTAGTTACTTTTAAACCTTTTTCCAGACCCTAAAGAATATTTTAAAAGTGGAAATAAATCGATTCTTGGAAGTGATAAATGCGTATTTATATTAGGTTATTTGTCCAAAGTTATCTCGATTAATTCAAGTTCCATAAAAACGCTTCTTTAGTGAATTAAAAAAAATAATTATCCGCTGGTAAGAGTATTCAATGTTCGCATGACGAGTAGCAAAATCATTGCCGAAGGTCATTGATTTTCAAGTCGTCCATGCGGAAATTGAACCCTCCCTCGTGTGTATGTTTTACATCAAACAATGACATATCACAACTTATTTACCTACGTAAATACAGATCGCACCTTCGTACGAACTATAGACTATCCACGTCTAAATAAATTAAATTTACCGGAAAACGGATGAAGTTTTTATCAAATAATTGAATTTGCCACAAAATATTTCGCGAGCTGATTCAGAAAAAAATAAATCTCTTAAATTTAACAAGATGCAAATCCCTCTAGTGTAAATAGGCAAAAGAAGAAACGATCTACTGAATCCTTGGTGACATAAAGAGTTAACGCTCTGCTCATTAGTAGTGGTTTTTTAATTCAATTCCGATTTGAAGTAGATTTTTTCCTCGTTTCTCTAAGATCTTAAACTAATAACAATTGTAAACAAAGAAGATTATAGGCTTAAATATCACTTTCTTGACACCACCATTTCTTCTTTCAGAGTTAAGTTCACAATTAAGCTGTAACCCTAATCCATATTGGCCTGGTGATTTTTACTCGGGTCGTTCCTGAAATTCTTCTTCTGCTCTTCAGTCCGCTTCCGAGCCGGAACCCGAGCTTCCGCTGCTTGTCAGGTCCAGATCTGTTTCTAACAGGTTTGCACCAGCAAGGTCACCTCCTGTCAGTACACCTGATGATCAGATACTTGGATATGGACTTTCACAACTCGGACTTATTCGGCTTATTCCCCATCACAATCAGTGCCGGCAATTCGAATTCCGAAGATATACATTTAATCCATCACCACACCTCTTTCTAGTAAAAAACAATGTCCGAGCGAGGCGGCCAAGCACAGAACAAATTGTGTTGTCAACAACTAATGGTGACGTATTAGCAATGCTAGAGACTAGAGGTTTTATAATTGTAATATATAGTAAACATCAAAATCCACCTCGGGTAAAAGTAAACACAGACAGTGGCGCGATTACGAATTTGACCCCCGAAGAAATTAGTAATTAGCCAGTAGGCGACCATCGTTGTATAGATACGTATTTTAATATAACAGTTGCAAAACAGGATTCTCTACAGCCTCCATTTCTTTTGCAGAATTAGCTTCAACGTCCAGTTGTAACCCTAATGCCGCTAGGCCTGACACTTCTTGTTCGGATCGATCCCGACATCCACATTTTGCTCGTAAATCTACTGCTGAGCTTGAGCGCGAGCCTCCGCTACGTGTAAGATCCAGGTCTGCTCGTGAAAGGTCTGCTTCTTCCAGCACTTCTGCTTATCAGGTACTTGGATATGACCTGGGACAACTTGGACTTATTCGGCTTATTCCCGTTAGCAATCCATACCGACAATTCCAGTTTCGAAAATTTTTTTTTTGATTCAGCACTACTATCCCTAGAAAAAAACAGTTTGCAAGTGAGCCTACCAACCACAAAGCGAATTGTGTTAACAACATCTAATGGTGACGTTTTAGCAATATCAGAGACTAGTGGTTTTCTAACTGGGATAAATAGCAAACGTAAAAATAGGCCCCGGGTTAAAATAAACATAGGAAGTGGCGTGATAACGAACTGGACCCAGGCAGAAGTTAGAGAATGTCCAGTAGGAGAATGTCCATTAAATTTTTCTAAAAACTCAACACTTTTATTCATTGTGAATGTTACATCTTTTTTGCAAGAAAATAACAGATCCAAGCAAATAAATTTTTTCCCCTTATTTTTTTTGATCAAATATTTGATTACTTTACATAAATAAATAATTTTATGACGATAAAATTTCATTCCATGTGAGCAAAGATATTAGTTTCATTCAATCTGTTTTTCATACCCTAAACAATATTTTAGCAATTTGATTTTTTATTAGACGAGTAGCAAAATCGTTGCACAAGGTTGCATACCTGCATGTGATGTACGGCGCTATATTCAATACCACCCTAAAACGTGACCATTCGATATCCCTTTATCGTATTAGTGCGAGAATTTCCTGTAAAGTGATTGTCTTGATATTGGTGAATTTTTTGATAATTTTTTTCGCGACGTAAATGAACATAGTTTAAGGTTTAGAGATTCTATTGTTGTTGACGAAAACATGCGATTGATGAGGGAGTCGTTTTCTGGGGCCGCGAATAATCATTTTTAATAAAAAGAGATTTGAAAATGTTTTGTTTCCAGTGTAAACGGGAAAAATACGTAAAAACAACTTTTCTTCGTTTCGTTGAAACCAACAGGTGCACGACCTAGGTGCGCCCAAACCTGCAAGCGGAGCGAGCTGCGCGCGAAGCGCGCGAAGTGAATATGCCCTCCCAGCGGGCAAATTTTTTTATTAAAAAAGTATCTGTTTGAAGAGAACTTTAAGCTTACTAGGATAAAAATGCATCTGTCTCATAAACTTTCAAGTTTTTTCACCTCTTGATCACTCAGGCCAGCGATGCTTAACTTGCTGTTATACATTTTTCTTTTTTCTTTGAAGGCTGCTTGTATTTAATCAATCCATAACAATGAAAGCCTGGATCATAGCCTACTCGCCCTCTATATATTTACTGTTTATTAGCGCCTTTTAAATTGCCTTTAGCTATACGCTTATTTGTCATATTTCTAGGATTTAATTATCAGAATTTCATTCAGAACCGCTCTTGAGCGTTGTCCCTTTTACTAGCTCTCCTATGCCTGGTGTACATGTGGGTCACTGGTTGTGTAAATAAAGTATTTATAATAATTAGGCCCTTCTTTAGGCATGAGCTAACTAATATTTTCCCCCTATTAATTGTTCCTAAATCCTCAAAATTAGATCTCTCTCTCTCTCCCTCGCTTTTTTGCAGTTGGACGTCAACCCATCCATTTATATCTACTACTAAAATAATTCTTTTACCATAATCGCGAGTACTTGTTGTATTATATAGTATTCCACAAGGTGTCTTCTACTTTTGTTCGGTTCAGCATAAGCTGGAGAGTAGCACTCTATTTTAAATAATCTCCTGATTCCTCATTTTATTCTAACACACAACAATGTAAGAGACATAAATCTTTGATCCCTTACATGCTGCTTTGCTCTTCTATTCATAATTTGAACGACTTCTTGACTAAGATGTGATTCCCTATCAACTCTAGGCCAAAATTCAAGTTTGTTTTTCACCAAACCAGTTTTAATTTTTTTAGTTTCGCATACCTTTTCCTTTGTTTCACGTTGAAGCAGTAGTATTTTGCATATCAAGGAGAAGAGCGCTATTATGGCTGGCTGTTCTGAGTATTAAAACAAAGTCTTATTCCAAACGGTAAAGATTCATGGTGTCTAGCGAATTTGGTCAATTTTTCCCCAATTGTGCACCGCTTCAAAGAAAAGATCTTACAGGCCATCTGCAAAAAGCAGAACGGACTCATTTTGTGCTGCTACCATAAAAAATATTGTGCTTTATTACACACATACTTTATCGCAATTCTTTTTACATTAAGATCATTCACTGCTTTGCCATTCCCACCACTTAATCGTCCTTGACGATTGGACCTTTACCGAACCAATTCTTTTCATGATTCAAAGTTTCAGTCCATTCCAAAGCTGTTTTATTGTTTTTTCTATTCATTTCTCAAGTGTGCGTCAGGTAACAACCTTTAAGCGAGAAATATAATTTGTGAGTCGAAACCATTTCCCCATTAAGTGACTAGTCGTCGTAAAATAGAGACATTTAATCACTTTTTAAATTAAATTAAAATCTGAATAAAAACTCCTATTTTAAGTCAAATAATCAAATTAATGCAAACTCCTGTAAAACAAGAATCTAACGACCTAATCTGCCTATAGGCGAAAACATCCCAGATTTAAGCACTAAGGTTTGATGGCAGAAATAGTATCGGCAAAGATTCCTAAAGGAAACACGTTCCTTATGAAGCGCTAGATATAGTATTGTCATCATTAGGGCCTGGTACTATAAAGTAATATAAATAAGCACTCCAAAAATTGTCGGAGTTTTCCGTAAAACAAAAAATTGATTTTTTTCTATTGTCGGGTGTATCCTACAGTAAATTAAATTGTTATAGATCTACGATCTTATCAATTTCTGATACTAATATCGGCGAAGTTTTTATAGTCCTTAGGTATTTAGAAAAACTCAACTCGTTAAGTAAGTCTTCTGAGCCTGAGCGCGAGCCTCCGGTACGTGTAAGGTCCAGGTCGCCTTGTGGCAGGTCTGCTTCTGCCAGCACTCCTAATTACCACGTACTTGTATATGGCCTTGGACAACTTGGACTCATTCGGCTTATTCCCGATAACAATCAATACCGACGATTCGAGTTTGGAAGATACACTTTTGATTCACCAATACTGTGTCTACAAAAAAACAGGGTATTAGCGAGCCTGCCAACCACAGAACAAAGAGTGCTTCCAACATCGAATAGTGACGTTTTTGCAATATTGGAAACTAGCGGCTTTCTAATTGGAATTTACAGTAAACGTCAAAATAGGCTGCGGGTGAAGATAAACATAGGCAGTAGCGTGATTACCAACTTAACCAAAGACGAAATTAGTGAATGTCCAGCAGGCAACCGCCGTCATGTATATAATTCTTTTAGGACAATTGTTGTAAACCAAGATTCTCTACACCAAAATCAATTATCACTACGGGGCTATTTCACGTTTAAGGATCTTCTCAATCTTCCAGAAAGACCTTGAACGCATGGTAATCTAACTTTTAGATCGGTCTTTTTTATAATTTTCTAACCAGTTCATTTTCTTCATTTATATAATAGAAATGTTGTATATTTTGTTATTACGTTCTTTACGGTAAAAAAAACAGTAATGATTATCATTTCACTGTAGAAAATATTTTAAAGAATAATAATGTATACAAAAATGTAAAAACTTATTTAGTTCCAACAGTCGAAAGTAAATGGAATGATATTGTTTGCAGATGAGAAAATAAACAGTTTATTAATGAAGTGGTTGCATATAGATTCAAGACCCATAGTAGTGCTTTAGCAAATGCTTCTATACTCCCAAAGGTAGATAAACCAGGTAAAACGGGAGATTAATTGTTTTCACAATTGGATCGCCAACTTAAAAAGTAGCAAAATACTTATTGAACACTTTAAAAAATATTTCAGGAAAAACTGATTCATTTGTAAAAAATAGTTAGGATCTTAAACAAAATATTAATATCATCATATCAACTTGTTCTTATTCATTAGTGTTGTAAAAAGTTGTTTCAATGATTTATAATATACCTCTGGATTTAGCTTTAGATTATATAGAAGAAAAATTGCATTTATATGAAACTTCACAAAAATATCCAAATATGAAATTTCAATTGCTGTTAAAACTGTTTTTATAAAAAAATGTTTTCTTATTATAATAAATTTAATAAGCAGTTATCAGGATATCCAATCGGATCTCCTTCATCTTCCATAGTATCAAACTTGGTTATTGAAGATGCTGAAAAAAAGCCTTATCCGTTTATCATTCAAACCAATTTTATATAAACGTTACGTAAATGACATTTTTACAATTGTTCCAACTAATAAAATTATAGAGCTTCTAAATTATTTAATAGTATCGATGAAAACGTTAAATTCACTCTTAAAAACTAAAAAAAAAACAACATTTTAAGTTTCTTAGATTTAGAAATACAGGGAAAAAAACTAATAAGAATCTTATTACTAAATGGTTTAAGAAACCAACTTACTCCAGTTGTTACTTCAATTATGAATCCTATCATTTGTTCAGTCAAACAATAGGGTTGATAAAAGGTTTGTTGAACAGATGTATTAAATTAAGTGATATAAAGTGTAAAAAAGATAATTTTGATCAATTAAAGACTTACCATACGCTCAAGGTCTTTTTGAAAGATTAGAAAGATACTTAAAAAAATTTAATATAAACGTTTAATTAAAAAATAACCACACTGTAGAAAAACTTTTATATAACAACAAATATTCTGAAACAATAGAAAATCCGCTTATGAGAGTAAATACAACTTTTTCAATCATATTTCATTACACGACAATTAAGTTTGAGCAATTTTTTACGGGGTGCTCAATGCAAGCATGACGACTAGCAAAACAATTGCCAAAGGTCGCGGGTTTTTAAGCCGCCAATAAAGAAATTGAATTTCACGAGAAAACTTTTTTTAACCCTGCAAGTGATGTACGATATTTCATTTAAAATCACTCTGAGAAGTTACCTTTGACACCCCTTTGAGGAAATCGTGCTGGAATTTCCCATGAATTCTTATCTTATTAAAACTTTAAAAATCTATATGAGTTCCCGAGAGACGATTAAAAATGTTCGGTCATATCTGATATGGGTTGTAGTCATCTGCTAAGTAATAGGTTAACGGCCTACTCCTGGAAAGTAGCTTTCAGGGTTTAAATCCGCAACGAGCATCATTTTATCTCATTTCATAAAAAAAATTTATTAAACTAGACCATCGGAATAGATCTTAAAGTAAACAATTAATTTTTAGAAATAGTAAATAAACCTTCAACTAAACAGTTTAATTTTTGATCAAATAGATTAATTTTCTAAACAGAAAAATAAATTAACATCAAAAGGAACAGATTTTTATCTAACAGATTTTTGTATCTAAATTGTCTAATTTTAACTGCAAACTATCAACGTTTAACCAATAATGATTTAGATAATTTTTTAGTTTAACCAATGAATTTTCATCCAAATGATTATATGTGAAATCAATTCAAAAAAGTCAACAGAATAGTTTAAGGATCAACAAAGTAGTTTAGCTTTTACAATAAAATGTTTAAATTTCAGTGAAAAATTTATTACATGAATTTTTATCTAAAACCACCATCTGGATTGTATTGAAAAAATTATTCACTACCTAAAGAAATCTTTCAAACTTTGCTTAATTCTAAACCAGAAATATAATTGGTAAGTTTTAGTAATAAATAATAATAAATAATACAACTCTCATATTGTATGACACCGCTTACCACGAAACCGAGCTGTGAATTTTAATGTGAAACAAATTTAAAGAGTAGCTTCTATTCAGAAAACAAACAACGTCCAGATAAAATTCTTTTAGAAATATATAAATATTATAGTGGAGCGAATTTGTTGATATACTGCTTATAAAGTATATGAACATGCAAAATGCGATAAAACGATAAATTTAATGCGGCTGGTATTTTAATTTATTCAGGAATCCGTTAAAAAAATAAGTATTTTAAATAATGAAGATACATACTTTTTAGTGTGTTTTTTTAATATTTCCACGAGTGGGGCTCATTAAATGATATCATATACGAGTATTTTCTTAAGAACAGAAATAATTCTCTAATTCCCCTTTCAGAATTAAGTTCACAGTCTGGTTGCAACCCTGATCGCGATTGCGCAGATACTGCACGCCCAAGTTATGACCAACCTTCTTTCTCTTCTCTTCGCAAACGTTAAACTATTGCTGAGGCCGAGCCTCCGCTACGTGTCGGTTCCAGGTCTCCTCCTGCCAGGTTCGCTCCATCAAGGTCTCCACCTGTCAGGTTTTCTGTCAATACTTCTCCTCTTCAGATACTTGGATATGGACTTGGACAACTTGGACTTATTCGGCTTATTCCTCGTACCAATCAAAGCCGGCGATTCGAATTTCGAAAATATGTTTTTGATTCACCACTTCTATGCCTAAGTAAATATAGTTTCCAAGCAAGACCGCCTATCGCAAAAGAAATTGCGTTGACAACATTTAGTGGTGAAATTTTTTCAATATTGGACACACAAGGTTTTCTAAATGGAATATATTTTAAACAAAAATGTAAACCACGGGTAAAAATACATATAGGCAGTGGGGTGATTACTAAATTGGCCCCCGAAGAAGTTAGGGAATGTCCAGTAGGCGCTCACCGTCACAGAGAATCGTACTTTTGAACGGTTTTTGTAAACTATGATTTGCTAGAGCTAAACTGATAATTCAATCTTTATTTTATAAAACTTAGCGGATATAAGCAAATAAATTTCTTCGGCTTATTTATTTTATGTACCAATATTTTTATTAATCCAGGCAAATAAATGGTTTATTGGGCAGAATATTCTTGCGCTAAAAAAATATAATTTAAAAAAAAATCATTTTTGGTGATATTTCTTAAACCTCAAAACATATTTTTGGTATTGAAATAAATTCAAAATTATTTGTTCCAGGAGATGACTTTTTCCAGGTTAAAAAATAGTTTCTTTTAATATGTATTTTACACCTAGAGATATCAAATAAATGGAAATAAATTGATTCTTGGAATTGATAAATACGTATTTAAGTAAAGTAATTCTTTTATATGTATATCAACTAATTCATGTCACTTTGAGCAAAAGAAATAATTAGTGCATAAAAATAATTTATCAAATAAAAAAAATTAATTATCCTGTGAATTATCTGAAAAAAATTTTTTGAATAAGAATGCATTTGTTATTTCTGTTCATTTTGACAAAAGAAAATAATGTTTTACTTTGTAATCGTTGTAATATTCGTGTGGATTTATAAAAAAGTACTTCTAATTGATTCGGATGGTCAAGCATCGATAACTCCACTCTGGTTAACAGAATAAATTTTTCTTTTTGGTCCCTAAAACTACACAACCACCGGATTTTTGTTTTTTTTTTTTTTTAATTAGAGCTCTTAAAACGTAGAGATATAAAAAAATCCTCAATAATAAATTTCTAAACAAATTTAATAGTTTGACATTATGGTGAGTGCGCTAAGGCAGAAATAGTGGCGCATGCTATGCAAATTGAAAAAAGATAGATGGTTTGAAGAAATTTTCAGATAAGGTAAGTTATGTTTATAACTTATTCCTAATTTATTCACTGTGTTGTAGTAGTTGCATCAATGAATTAACAATAATTAAATTTATATAATCGTTCGGTCCGGCGTAACTTATTTGATAAGCGGAGGTTACAGCAGAGAAACGAACACGTTTTTTTACGTAGCTATAGAAGATTTTACGGTAAAAAACCGTGATTAAGCTATTCCACAGATTGTACGATAAAATGAGAACCAATATATTCTTCCAAAGTTAATTCAGATTTAAAAGAAAGCCAATTCGCGGTCTCTAAGAACACCTTATCACAAACTTTTCAAATCTCAGGAAAACTCAGTCTTCTTCCAGCGAAAATGGAGCAACATGGAATTGATTTTATTGATCAAGGAGATGGAGGTCCCAACATTTGTTCTGTGTCAACTTAAAAGAATTAGTTAGTTAGTGGAAGCTTCTAATGTGTCCCCTAAGGGTTTACATTTTTCATTCACCCTCTTCCTATTCCTTAAC
>JAAAKG020036652.1:0-19255 GCA_010014905.2 Druon quercuslanigerum
TCTCCATCCCGTGGCGTCATCGATTAGGATTAGATGTAACTCTTTTTTTACGAGGCTTCTACTGTGCACAAACCTTCACATTACTTCCTTCAGGCTGATCCTAGTTCCAGTATCGCTATGTTCGGCTTCAAGGACATCTACATACCCAAGGCACGTTCCTGGTGAGGTTGGGCCATGGGCGAATTACCCGAAATTCTCATTAAAAAGGTAATCGCGCCTGATTGGAATTTCAATTTTAAGGACGAATTGACCATAAAATCTTTAAATAGATAGGCAATTCGGCCCCATTTATCGTATCGCTCTTTATTTAATTTTAGTTTTGTCTCTACCGGTAAGGGTTATTCTTAAAATAAACCTAGGAATAACCCAGGGCAGTCCGGCAGTGGACAGGCATTTCCGCCAAAATTATCTTCTGCAAGAATTTGCAGGCATTAACGTCTGTATGTTTCTCGGTATCGTTTGAGGGTTGGTCGAGCCCCCCCCCCCCCTGCAGCAGCAGTACGGTCCCATCCGCCAATCATCAGCCAGAAGTCAGCCACCCCTATCAGCCTCTAGTCCAGTGGTTCGGATTCTATGTACAAAAAAATTCGCGCCTAAGGAGAATGGTATACCGGCGGGAAAGAAGGAAGGAAGTGAAGAGAAGCGACAAGAGCGAGGCAGACCAGCGGCGTGTGGCATCATCCGTCTCTCTCTTGACTGCAGAGTCCTATCTCGGGTCCCGTGCGTTAGTCCCTCTTTTTCTCCGGGCATTTTCACGCCGGGCACGCTTCTAGTCAGTAACGCTTTGTAAGCCCGAGGTGTTAGTCACCGCCGTTGCAGTCTCTTTCCTACCTCATCTCTTTTTTTTTGGTATTAAGGTAGGACCTAAATCCTTTTCGTCTTTCTTTTTTGTGATACAGTCAAATTTTTAGTTTGGTCGATCTGCCCGAATAATGGCGAAATTCCTTGGCTGGATCAACATGATCAGTAGTTAAATTAAAAATATGGAGTGCCGACTAGTTGTACCTTTATCGCCGGAGCGTTGTATATTATCTAAGATGTTCTTTTAGTGATTAATAGTGTTCCAAGTTTTTTGTGGAGTGGTGCGGTAATAAGGATTTTTTTATTATATTACCTATTTAGTTTTGGAACTGTAAGTACCCGACATGGTCTCTTTCTCGATCTTTTATCGTCCATCTTTTTTTGACACTCCCTGGAATTCTCATCCAACCTCCCGATCCTTCTCGCCCCCCCATATCTTTCTATCCCCCGGTACGTTTCATTCTCCTATCCCAATTTCACTTACGTTAACGACCGAATTCCAATTCGTTAATTATATCGCCCCTCCCCCTTGTCTCTCCTATTGATATGTTTCCTGACCTTCGTTTTTATTTTGTGTGCGGTTACAGTAAGCAGGCCACATATATTGTTTTTTTATTGTAAATGGATATCGTCCCCTTTAATTTGGGGTTAGGACGTGTGAAAGGTTTGCAGATTTCAGGATTGCTTTTATGAAAGCTGGTGCCCGAAGGTACGTAATTTTTTTATTGTTGTCCTTTGTGCGTGGCCTATAGGACCTTATCTACTTGTAGATAAATGGCCGCATGACAAAGGTTAGTAAGGTGGAAGAATCAGCGGGAGTTCGACTAAACTCGCAAAGCAGCTCCCTAAGCCAAGCAGTTAGCTATCGTGTCGAAAACTGAATGCTACTAAGTTGAGACGACTCATACGATGTCCTGGGATACCGAGCAAGCTGCCAGTGTAAATTTTCTTATCTTCACAAGCGGGAATCTGATGGTAGTGACCCTTTCATTCCCTGGCTAATCGTAGAAACAACATAATTAACGAAAACACGACACACACACACACACACAACCAACACACAAAGGAAGTCTTCGATGCAACCTCCAAGAATACGTCTTCTGTCGACAAGATGGAAACCAATTTAGGGGTGATATACCCATTAAACAAACAAGGAGCCTTTGTGTTTCTTAGCACCGCAAGTGATACCGATGGAAATGTTACTTTAATTGGTTACATAAACGAGGTTAAAGCTACTGAGGATGCTGGCACCAAAAAAGGCCA
Organism: Druon quercuslanigerum; assembly: GCA_010014905.2. NCBI lineage: Eukaryota > Metazoa > Arthropoda > Insecta > Hymenoptera > Cynipidae > Druon > Druon quercuslanigerum. The sequence continues at coordinate 2,065 of JAAAKG020036652.1, forward strand.
TAGGAAAAAAAGTATTGCACGGCTGCCAGAAGGAGGTACCTTCGCAGCAGCTTCTGTGTCAAGTCAATGATGAAAAAACAATTCCTATAAGAAAGTGGTTTATTAACCAATTAACAAGCAGTTAATGGGGCCTAATGGCACACGATCGCTGGGAACGCTCGACCGTTTCCCCGAGAACAGGTTTTCAATTGTAACTTCGCCGAATGACATTAGGGTGATCACAGGTAAATCCCGTATGGTTCTGTTAGCGTCGTTTAAAGAACGTAAAGGGGTTGGATGCGGAACTTTATGGGTACGGTATAGGTTAGCGTTCATAGAGCACAAGATTAGGTGCTCAGTGTCAATTTTTTCGTATTAAAACCAGGAAATCGTGCTCTCCCCATGCCTAGTGTTAGACCTACAGGTTCGTACGACAGCGGGGTGCTTATAACTTTGTTCTATCCCCAACCAGAGATCCCTAAAAGCCATCTAAAATTGGCTGTTAAACCTAAGGAATTTTCGCAAGAGAGACCCAACCGACAATAAGCAATAACTATTGAGGTAGCTCCCAAAACTACAATTATCTGCACAGTTACGATGTCTATCACATAACTCGTCGGGGTAGTAAGCTGCTTGAAACCATGGGAAGCTACAATAATCACAGGCATTAATTTTGAGGACCTACTAAGGTAGTCCAGAACCTAACATTAAAAGTGGAATAGTGGAGCAGTGGACGGAGCCCAAAAGACCCACGTGGACATCTTGCACAAAAACAGCATTTGCCATCTTAAGAAGATGTATTACAGTGAAACATACTACTTTTGCTATGATTCAAGAACTTTCGCGTGACAATCCAGAATTAGGGGATATAAGTTCGGTTGTTTAGATCAACACACGATAAGCATAATGGTTATATTAACCTCATTTGTTATTAATCTCACTGGTCAGGATTCTTGACGTTACAACAGTGAAGTTTTATTAAATTAAAATCTTGAGCATTTAGCGTTCGTCAGTTTCAGGATGTTTACAACATATATCATTATCAAACTCACATTTGGTACTGACCTCGTTCTCCCTTCGTCTATCCCCTTACAGCTTATATAGGGATTTATTCTTTTCACGGATTTTAGCGTTTAGCTCCGTGTAGCGCAAAAAATGTCAATTTTTCTTAATTATGTTTCCGGATATTTCATTAGGCCCATATATTCTACGTATTTAACAAGTTTATTTTAGTTGATTCCTTTGCAATTTATAAAGAAAAGTGAACACTTGGCCCAGTTTTGAAATTTCAGAATTTCTGGCCTACCCGCCACATGAGGTGATTCGGCCAAGAGTACCTAACTGAATGTATCGTCTTCCCTATGCCTTATACACAAAGGAAACTTATACGTATTCTCACTACTGCCATTTACACCATAATTTCTAATAATGTATGAAACATAAGAATTTATTGCAAACAGGTAATGAATCATATTTTCCTACAATCGTCAGTTTAGAAAGAGCATTCTCGGGAGGGGCAAGTGTGGGGGAGTATATTACGAACAGCCAAGTTTCTGTATGACTGTGATCGCCTTTATTGTGCTGATTTTGTTAATGCGGATTTTCTATCTTCCTGTATCGGTAACGCTTTAAGCGTTAAGTGAAGCTTTAAGTAGAGCCGCTATAAAGTTTTCTTTTCCTTTTATTCGTTTGCGCCAAAAGTTGTAGTAAACGCATTCGCAGCATAATTGTATTTTTAAATTATTATATAATTATTTACTTAAATGCAAAATATAATGAAACTATATAACTAAAATTTATTTCAATTTAGTAAGACTGCATAATGTTAACTGATCATTAACATTTACTTTCTTGACCGTTTAATAATAATTAAAATACATCCCATATTGGATAATCATTATATTAATGCATAATAAAATCACAATTTTTGTGACATGACATATTTTAATTTAAATATAAACTATACCTATACAATACTTTCATTTCTCTGCGCAGACAAGGAATGGTTTCATCATTCCTCATGGTAATAATGTATACTTTGAGTGATCATCCGGGTTTTCAGAAGCACCGGTTGAGACAGCACTCCCTGGTACCATGTAGCCTTTGGCATGGTTGCTTACGCCTTAGTTTGGGGACATTTCCTTCGGGACCATCCCTGGATCGTTATCTGCGACTACTTATTCAATTTATAGCCATATTTAGCAGTAACCCTTGGCAGGGATCTTCTATCTGCGATCCGAGGAAGCATCCTGAAACACAATCAAAGACTTTCCATCTCGGCTCATGTTTAAAGAATAATCAATGCATGGGTTGCAATGTACTGACCATATATGCATTTTCAAAAAAAAGTTTTTGATAACAAATTTGCAATTGGTAATATTATTAAAGATATTTTACTTCAGGAACATGACAAATTTAAATATTATAATCAAGCAATGACAGAAATGATTTATTCCTCAATAGTATTTGGCGAATTTTAGTGATGTAAATTATTGTCTTGTTGAAGTATACATATAATTTTTATCCAATAAAGGTTATATTTTAATTAAAATATGTATAACTCTTCTTTCAGTTAAAAAATGTTTTTAAATGTAATTTAAATAGTTTCTTTGTAATTATATATTTTTCTATTTCACGTGTAGAGATTTTAGTTTCTAAATTTAGAGATTTTTCGTGAACTTAGAAATTTGAATTTAAAGGTAAGAATGGCGGCTATGGTACGAAAACTCCATGAATAGGGCTACATTTGAGATTGATAATTTAAAGGACTTATTTTGTCCGTTTCTTTTATTTTTATTGTAAAGATCCGGCCTCGTCGAGACACAGTGGGACATCGAGTCTAAAAGTAACGCTGCAAGTTACGGTACATTTGGAACGACTCATCTACCTGGCGTCGAACCTTTTTGAAAACTTCGCAATGAGAAATTTCTTGGTCAATGACTAGGGAAGTAATATGACTAGGGAAATTTAATTCGCATTTTCCTTTGCTTTACCGAACCAAATCCTGCTCGGATCAGCCAGGGTAATTTCGGGCTCCAAGAGGTGATCAGATGGGTGATTTGAGAGTAAAGACGAATAAATATGGTAAAAACACTGGGTCATTTCTAGCGACAATAGAGAAAAGGAAGGATGAAAACCAACAATAACAGGGTACCGAGCTCCACTTATTCATACGACCATGGAAGGTAAACCCAGCACCCCTTTTCTAGAGCGGCCTGACTATGAGTGGGAACGCTTGGAAGAAGGAGAAGAAGAAATGCGGACACCAATTCCTGGACCGTCTTTGCTACATTCGCTTTCCTCTGCCTACCGCAGCCGCGAAAAGTTGACATTTCTCTCGCGTTAACATAAGATAGTTGTCGGCGAGTTAAATATTGTCGAAAGAAGTGAGGACGATCTGAATCCCTCTCCTCCTCATAAGAAGTTGCTGAACAACGCCTTGGGAATTCTACAGTTAAGGCCAACTATATATTTTGAGTAAAAGGAAACTTCGCTTGAAACGTAGCCATAGTTAATAGGACTTTAATATCCTTACATGCTTTTCAATAGTCGAGAAAATGGCGTCATACGTGGTCGAGGCGGAAGTTCCCTAACTGGATCTTTCTTAATTATATTTATATTTTGTAAAGTGATTGTAAATTTACTATTTTATTAGTGAAGTACTTTTTCCCGCTTGTGATTTTTTTGCAAATTTATTGATGTGTGCCCCCAGTCAAATGCTGGCCCAAAATGTGCAATTTTTATACTGGATCCTTGTCGAGTATTTCCAATGAATTCATTTGGCCACGTAAGGAAGTCCCGCGTCAAGTTTTGCCCTGGATCCAGATTTTGTATATAACATTTATTCTAACTTTTGCTACCCTCAAAATATGGAGTCCCAATCACTATTACTGAAATACCATGGATTAAATCTACTTCAAGTGTGAACCACTATGAACTCCCCCTCCCCCCCCCATACTCCAAAATTAGATAATTTTTCGAAATGTGTCTATTTAAAGAAAAATTTGTTTTATTTCAGTGTAAGACTGATAAATTGTGAAATTTTCCGAAAAGTAAAGAAATGTGTATGATCTATTTTAAAGTTAAAATTATCATTGTCTGTGAATTTCAAGGTTTGGTGAGCTAAAACACAACTTCTGTGAAGATTAAGAATAATGTATAACATTAATAGTCGTGGTTCAAAACGTAATGATGTCAATTATTTCGATTTATTGCTGGGTTTCGAAAATCTGAATAGTATGGTATTTTGCGATACTTTTTAATTTAGTTAGAGATCTGAGTTTGACTATTACTAACGGAATAATTTAGTCAGCAATAACCAGTCCTACTCTTTCCTTTTAGATTAAACTTAGAAGTGTTTAAAGATTTTCTTCAGGGTCTTCCAATCTTATAACTCAGAAATTGATCCAGCTATTTGACCAATGCGCTCTGACTCTTTCGAATGAGAAAATCTCGATCCGAATATTCTCTTAATTATGGGATATATTGTATAATAATTATCAAAGAGTAGAGAATCGGGACTTTATAAAATAAGATGTTCAGCGATCTTTGTTTTCTAAAACAATAAACGATACACTTCGACATATGGAAACTCAGTGAAGAATAGACCCTGGATTTATTCTGGACTCTAGCCGAAGGAGTGATCACCCTAATATCAAAGGCGAAATAAAACTTCTTCTGTGAGGTCGAGTACTATTGAAGAATAGACCCTGGGTTTACCCTGGACTCTAGTCGAGATAGTGACACATCCGACAGAAAGCTGAAAGGATTATGGTTCCTGATAATAACGAAAGCAAAGATTGATATTATTAATTAATTAGTTAATTAGTTCCCAATACCGCCACAGAGTCAATTAATTAATTACACAAATGGCAACAGGATAACGCATAGTATATTTCATTAATTTACTATATATATTTGTGTAACTAATTAATTGACTCTGCGGTGGCATTTGGAACAAATTAACTGCCGCTATATGGACGGCATGGTGCAGGTCTATCTTAATGCTCACATTTCTCGAGGCGTAATAGCTCTCATAACATGATGGTTTCGCAGAAATTAATTTTAGTTAGGTATCAGTTAACAATTTGCATTCTTATTGAATTACAATAAATTACAGTTATACATAGTTTACTTATATTTTACATTCTAATTAGTTCTTAAACAGTACATTTTGCATTGGAATCAATAATTACATAATGATTTAAAAATACAATTATTCCGTGAATGCGGTGACCATATCTTATGGCGCAAATGAACAGAAGAAGTAGAAAGCACTATAGTGGCTGTATGTATGGATATGCGTAAAGCGTTGCCAATCAAGGAAGATAGAATTATCCACATTAAAACAATAAACACAATAAACGGGATCACAGTCATGCAGAAACATGACTGTTTATAATATACCGCATCCCCCGATCTACATCCTTCTTGAGAATGCTCTTTATAAACCGTAGGGTGTAGGAAAACATTAATCTTGAAATTGGCGATGCTTTTTCGATAACTCGCACAAAGCCCTACCAGTCACAACATAACAAATATATAAACTACATATTCATTACCCGTTTTCAAGAAATTCTTATCTTTCATACAGTGCAGTGCACTATAATTGCTCTCCATTTAAATTAAGAGTGAAAATTTTTAGTAATTTTGAGTGTTTCGAGAGTTTGCCACTAACTGTTTTGAAAATACTTTTCGAAAGTATAAAACCAGCGGTGTTTCGAGGGTGCATATCTATAGTTTTACCAATACGAAAACTTTTGTTTACAATGTCGAATGTCTTAATCACAATAAGTAATCAATTATGTTGCAATGAGGTATCTATTTCTGAAAGCTCGGTACAGCAGATTTTTGATAGGATTATTTTATTTCATACCGATTATATCCTCCTGCGGCCTAACTAGATGTCTACCTAAACCATGTGACCACAGTCAACAGCGTAGCTAGTCAATATACCTTATCAAAACTTTTCATGGTAAGCGATTATAATTGACCCGGAATCTCTTTCATCGACGATGATAGATGACTTACAATAGAATCAGAACTTGCAACTAAAGGTGTTATATTGAATTCAGCTAAGATGTTATCCGATAATTTTAGTTTTTTGAATGTCAATCAAATAAATAGGATAATAACGAACGTCGCACTATCTTAGATCATCAGCCAACCTTTGAAATATTAATAAGGTTATCCAGTCTGTCCTTCCATACATCATATGTCTTTTTTAACCTTGATTTCCAGAACGCAAGCTGTCTAAAAATTTTGAAATATACGCAGTGGTAAACTGGTCCTCTGAAGTGACAAATGATAACATCAAAATAGAGGTCGAACATTTTTACTAACATATAATAAAAGAAAATGTTTCACAAAAAAGTGTTTATATAATTAAAACAATTAATCTACTCGAAAAAGAAAGCTCACAAAAGGTATAAAAAAACAAAACCTAGCTAAATATGAGATATTAGGCTCATTTAGACACAGATGCAATAAATTTAACGATTTCTTACGTTTTAAATATATATACAAAGTAGAAAACGACAATATGACTCATAATAACAGGGACACGAGTGATGGCAAGGAAACTGCTGATGCATTTGCTGATTACTTTAAATCAGTAAGCATCATTAGCGATCCAGAGAAAATATCAATTGACTATGATTATAACGTAGGTTAATTAGGTCTAAAAATGCGCCCACAGTTAATTTACAACAAAATATTTCGTTTGGACCCGGATAAAGGGGCTGGACTTGATGGCGTGCATCTCGTTTCTTTACTGAATGTAGCTTTGTTCTTTCGAAACCCCTAAGTACACTATTCAGCAAATTACTTAAAAGTGATGAATTTTCCAGATGTTGGAAGGTTGCTCTTGTAATTCCAATACACAAAGCTGGCTCTCGACAGCAAATATTCAATTATAGATCTCCATCCATACTGAATATTGCTTCTAAGCTTCTTAAAAATATTATTGTCGATCGCCTCCAGAATTCTTTTAATAAAATACTTGCTGAAGAGCAACACGGCTTTCGTCTAAATCGATCTACCGTTACAAACCTCATCATTTATAGAGAATATATAACACAATATATGAATTCCGGCAATAAAGTGGATGAATCTATTCTGATCTAGCAAAGGCATTCGATGGATTCAATCATAATCATAATTGATACTTTGATGCCTTACAGGGGGAAGACTTGAGCGTCAAAATTCCAAGCAAAGTCGCGTGAGCATAATACGAAAGACTATCGAATTTCATTCGTCATGTGTCACGGCTTTTTTTTAAGTGGAGCCCAGTCTAAAAAATATTATTTTTAAAAATTTCGGCTACCTTCATTAATTCATTAGTAACAGTCACACGGTACGTCTATCATCCAGCGGTGCTGACCTGGTGGTAGCGTGTCTCCTTGCGTCTCTGCTGCTGTGGGGTTCGAATCTTTTAAGTGGACATTTTTTTTTTAGATTCTTCCACTACAACCAGCAGAACCCATGTGTTATCAAGACCAGCCACGCACAGAATGAAAAATAACAATAATGGTAATAGTTCAGATTTTTTTAAGTAAAAAAATTCTAGTCAAAAGTTTCGAACCCCACATCAGCGGAGTTGCAAACAGACACGTTACCATTAGACGAGCGCCGCACCGTAGGGGAACAACGGAAAAAATTTGCCAGCCGCCACAATTCTTTACAGATCTGAATGAAATTTTGTTTGAATACTCAGAAGACTGTACTTTTTAACATACACCTGCAGAGAAGCTGAAAAAATTTATTTTGTAAATATACATATAGAAGGGTATATCTTTTTATTCCTTGGAACAGGCATGGGATATGTAAGCTTGGGATCTGCGAAATTAGCTTTTGTGGGATAGCGTTTTGTAGGTTAGGGATTATGTGGAATGACGTTTTGTGGAATTTGATTTATGATCTTAATTATTATTATATTCATTACATTTGGTAATAATGGAAAATTACTGTATACCGACACAGACAGTTTAATATATCAACTCACAGTTCCCAACGCATACGATTATATTAAAAGAGATTCCCACAAATTTTAGACATCAGATTATTTACCAAATAAGTTTTACGGAAAAAAAGAAAGCTAAATGGGTAAAAGGTTCTACGTTGAGAAACATAACATTCGACCATTATAAGCAGTCTATAATTTCTTACCAAAACCTGGTCCGGACTTAACATTTATTTCGAAGTCGAAAGCAAGAGCTACACTCTATTAAACAAAATCAAATTGCTCTCAGCTGGCATGCTGATAAGCGAGTGCTGATTCTTGTTTATCATACTCCATGATCGTATAAAAATAGAGGGCATGTACTCATGGATGTTGAAAACTATGAAAATAATGTACTGTTATTGTAAAATTCAGTTTCATACAAAAGATTGAATGAACGAAGTTTGTAAGCTTGACTGAATATTGTTATAAAGTATGAATGTATAATATGAACTATTGACTGAACTATGAACAATTATACTGTGTAAGGAAGTTACAAGCACTATGACTAGGGGTGGGGAGAACACCACTTCCTGGTCCTAATACCATGCTCCATGCACGATCACCTAGTCGGTATCCATTAAGATTCCAAAACCCCCTTTTGTGTCTCAAACCCATCACGACGCTTCAGGTACCTTGGCTTCATCGCCCGGGTGCCTCAACAATCACGCTCGCCCGCTCTCGGCTTCGCCGCCTGGTTCGGGCTTTTAAAAAATTTTCTTATTCGGAGAGTCATTATTGTAAGTTGGTCTAATTAACCATATTTTATATATTTAAATTTCCTATTTCGTACTTGACTTCACCCGTTCTCTCGACATTCCACATCCTTCCTATTCTTTCATTTGCGAGATCCCTCACATATTTGGCGTGCTATTTGAAAGGAAAAACTAGAAGCAGAATTTTGGTGATGGAAATTGTCAAACAGTGAAAATGATTTAACAAAAGTGTATTGAGATTGATTTCACGTCAAAAATGTTGATTGATTTTTATAAAAAGTGCGGGTAGACATTATTTGAGTCGAAACAGTGCGGGTAGATATATGTCGTTAAATAGTTGGTATACTTCGCGTGTTCGCAAGCTTTGCCACCTTTAATAAAAACTAAATTACCCTGAGAAAAAACGCCTTATCTGCACTCCTTGTAGCAGGATTAGATAAGTGAGGGGTTTAAAAAAACAAAAACTAAACCAAGATTAACGATTTTGTTGATAGACAAAAAGAAATAATGTAGAAATATCGTATTAGTAGCAAAAAACTAGAAAAATTTTGAAGGAAAAGAAAAAAAAGTCGAAAAAGAAAGCGGTATCTGTCACAGAAATTGGCGCGCAAATTTAAAAGTTGATTGACGCATTCCAAACAACCCCATGCTTTCCCGCCCTCAGCGGATACTTCCTCTACGGGGCCAGGCCATGCGCATTCCTCAGTAGTAATAACCGAGATGCTCACTTAAGTAAACGTGCCGGTTTTTAATCAGTCATAAGAACCCCTGAGCTAGTCCGTAAAAGGTAAAAATACAAATTATCTCGAAGATGGCGAATCCCGTAGAAAATGTAAAATAAAGTAGACAAAAGAATAAAATTCCGCAAATTATATTTGATGAATCAAATTCACGATTAAAGATGACTCACGAAAACGAAAATATTGAAAGTCAATCGGTCGAAATCGAAAACAGAAGCGAGGAATTAGCAAGAAATTTAAATTAAAAATCGGTAACGGTTAGGAGAGAGTTACAATGGGGAGGGCGGTACAGCCAAGTCAAGCGATAGGTGCAGCCCCAAAAACGATAATACAGACACAAACACAGACAGAAAGTACCCCCAACTCAAAGAGACAAAACCGTACCCCACACAGACGAGAAATTGAAATACTGCCCCCAAATACCGAGAATGCGTTAGGTAATTGGAGAATAGAATACGAAAATAGTAGGAATTTAGAAAATAATGATTTACAAATGAGTAAAAATAGATAGAGAAATTGAAAACAAAAGAAAAGAACTTGAAAGATTAGAAAGAAACAGAAAACGATTATAATAAGGTAGGTTACAACGAGAAGAAACTCTGAGTAAGGAAAAAGAAAGAAAATATAGAAAAAGAGCAGAGATAGCAAGAATAGGTCGCGAAATATTGCAAATAGAAATAGAAAGACAAGAAAGAGAAAACGCAAAAAAAAAATTAAAAATAAAACTTTCGAAATTGATTCTTTTATACAAAATAATACTGAATTTTGGAATGAGGCACAAGAATTAATTAATTTGGAAGAAAAAAAGAGCGATAGAATTAAAATTAAGGAACTACCGGGTGACATTAACAATTTAAATGATAAAATGGATAGAATCTTAAACTTAAGCCAAAATTTACATAGAGGTAGCGGTCAAGGGGACGGATACTCATTAGCGAGACCGGTACACAGGCAATCAATAATAAGAAAGTCAAATTTGCCTGAATACGAAACAGAAAAGCAAGATAGAATAGATAGGAGTAGAGAGACCGTTAGGGAAAGAGAAGAGATGAATGGAAATAACGTGAATGACTATACCAGCAACTCTTTTTCCATTCGGAATGATATAAACTCCTTTCCAAATAATGTAAAATTGACCCATTAAATTTAAAAACAACACTGAAAATAGTCGAAAATGTTTTTGAAGAAGAAGCATTAGGTTGGTTTAAAGAATATAAAAATAATTGGCAACATTTAGATCAATTTATTGAAGATTTTTAAGAAACTTATTTAAATGAGAGATATACGTAAATAATCAAAAATAAAATAAAATTTTGTAACCAGAGAAAAGACCAAGATATTCATGCTTTTGTAACAGAAATTAAACAATTATTTGATAAATTAATGCCACGTCCGAGCCTAGAATTGCAATTAAGAAAGACTTATGAAAATTTAAGAATTGAATATAAAGTTTAAATTTCAAGAAATGCTTTATCAAATTTTTAAAAATTAGAAATTTTAGGGCGAGAATGGGAAACAGAATGGGCAAAATCTAAAATTAGAGGTCAACAACTAAGCATTTTAGATCAAGATAACGCTAAAACGGATAACAATAAAAAAAGATACAGAAAATAATAAGAGCCAAAATAATATTAAAAACGAAAATCAAAATAGAGATTAACAACAAAATTATGAAAAAAAAATCAACAAAGACATTTTAGGCCGACGTATCTAAACCAACAAAACATGCAACAATACAAACCAAGATTTCCAAATGGAAATTCAAAATTTTTTAATCGAAGATTTCTAAATAATAATGCAAGTTTTACAAATAATCAAAGATACCTAGAAAATCAAAGGTTTATGCATAATAAATCAAAACACGGACACAACAATCGAGTAATATTCCGCAAATACCAGGGCTTTTATATAATTCGGAAGAGAATAATATTAATTTAGAAGATGAAAAATAAATGTAAGGACGAAATAAAAATAAAAGACAATTAAATTATGAAAATAGTAGGGGTAATAAAAAAGGTGATACGAATTCAAGTGTACAGGATTTTGAGGATCCAATATTAGGAAACCGAAGATTCAATTACAAACTGAGAGAACAAATTAAATGCTACAATTGCGGGAAAGTAGGCCACTTTCGGTGTGATTGCTGGTATAATATAGATCAGGGAAACGCAAAAGATCGTTATTAAAGACGGAAAATAGCAGTCAAAGCCAGAGACCGCCAGAATTACTTGACACAGACACAAAAGACTCGGACGAAACAAGATTTCACCTTATGGTAGATTTTAATGATCATAAATTCAGAGTGTTAGTTGATACCGGTCCAACTCACTCATATATAGGTGAAAAATTTAATAAAACAATAAAAGACTTGGATTACGAAATTAAAAAATCAATAAATAACACATTGATGGTTGCAAATGGACAAAAACTGAAAATCACGGGACAGGTTTTAGTTGCAATCAAAGTAGGTTTAAGATCGATAGAAATAATAGGAACCGGTATGATAGAAAGATTAGGTTTAAAAATGGATTATGAGAAAAAGATTTTGTGGTTACCAGAATTACCAAATATTAAGTATGCTTTAGAAGCAAAAGTAAATAAAATGCAGAAACCTATAATTAAAGAAACGGGCAATAATAGGAAAAGCGAGGAAAGTGGATTGAAATTCGGAACGAAGGTTAGCCTGCGAAAGGACATGCGAGTATGCGCATATGGACTAGAACTGCGTTGAAACATGACTAACATGAATACTCTCCAGGCGTGCATCCAGAGGGGGGCCTCATCAAACTGCCCTCCAAATCCAACAAAACCGAGATTCTAACTTTTCAAATAAGATAATTGACGTTGACTATTACGACACTGAAGAGCGAATTTCCTCCTTCAATACGGTTCTAAAGAAGGGATCAATTCTTAGCATCTACTTTCCAATTCAATTTAATTTATTAAAAAACCTAAATAGTTTTGATACATATCAATTGTATAATGTTTTGTTCAATCAGTAAAATTTGCGTCCAGGAAATACCTTGACAGTTTTGGTCGTAAAATGTTATAAACATATATTACAATTTTGCAATATGCCAATGTCTTTTTACAAAGGGGTTCGACGCAAGACTATAAAAATAAAAAGCTGAAAAATGATCTTAAATTTAACCAATTAATAGGGCAGTGGACTAGGAGCTATTTAGAGATGATGGCGGATCTTATTCTAAGTGTTTGTAACATGTATTTAAATAGATCATTTAAATGAATAATGCTTCCAAAATATTAAAAACGCTCTAACGAGTCTTGAGTATTTTCAAAGAGAATCAAATAATTGTGAAGATAAAAAGTTCTTAGATCATTATAAATTGGACACTTAGGTAATGTATGGGCTAAATCCTTATATTCCATTTTGTTACTCAGACTGCATATTTGGTTGACATCCATGACTTTAAATGATTTTAAATTGGAGGTGAGCGTCTGTGTAATCCAGGTGGTGTAGGTTTCTGAATATCCTATTATAATTCCAATTATTTACTTTATTTATAGATTTGCAAAAAAGATTATGATTAATAGTTCTTGTAAATTTACAAAGCGAAATAGATAAAAGCATCGGATAGACATTCTTAGTTGACTCCGTAAGCAAATTGACTCGTAGAAAGAAAATCAAACTCTTGCTTTTTAATCGAAATTGTTTAAATAATTAATAGTTCTTTTAAACTTACAAAGCAACAAATAAAAAAGTCATTGAATAGTCATTCTTAGTTGACTCCGTAAACAAATTTACTCGTAGAAAAAAATCAAACTCTTAATTTTTAAATTAAATTTGTTTAAATAATTATTGGTTCTTGTAAATTTTCAACGCAACAGAATAAATTGAACGTATTACTTTTAAAATATCAATTTCAGAAAAGTTTTAAAAATAATTACAATCATGGGAATTCAGCAGCAGATGTTCAATTTGCAGATTCCCATGATTATAATCTTTCACCTCACACAGCAGACATCAGAAGGAAAGACTCGGTAGAGATAGGCGTTTAAATAAATATTTATTTGTCGTAGCACCTATTTGAATATGACCGCACCGCCATGTTACTTAGCGATAGCACGACGAACCACACGTCAAGTCTCAGAGACTGGTAGCCATAATCTGGCGAAAAGCGTTGAACGCTGTGTACGAGACGAGGGAAACTCGTAGCGCTGGCACGCACAATATGGAGTCGACCAGGAACGTAGCGGGAATCTGGTGGCTTCTCACACAACGTTTGAAGATTAAATAAATATTTTTAAATAGAAAACAAAAATGAGCTTCAGTCAAATTCGGCACGATCGCTATAATTTAATCGTTAGGAATGTTTACATCGATAATGTAAACAGATGCCTCTAACTTGCCTTGAAGAAGTAGATCTGGTGTAACGCTTTTCCTATCACACTATAGGAAGCTTGGATCAGCTTTTAAATTGGAAAATATTTTACATTCAAAAATAAAGGTCAAAAATAAATTTGACTTTTTTTAGAAATAAGACAGGTTTTTTTGTTGTTGTTTTTTTTTGTCTTAAAAGAAGGCTTCGGTTCTTTCCTATAAGACTATGTAGATTAGAAAGTAAAATTCTATTTTTTAATTTGTGAAAATAAGCTTTGAATATTCCGGTATTAATATATATGATCACTCTCTGTATTTTAAAGGGTTAAGACTACCATTACTGCAATGCCTGCATTACGTTCACTGATAAATTTTAAAAAAATTAAATTTTTTCAAATTAAGTTATTGAATAAGAGGTCGGGTCGAAAAAACGGTTTTATGAATTGAGTAAAATTAAAGCTTGGAGATTTTTTTACGCTGAGGTCTAGTCTTCTATCTGGCTTTCTATTCGCCTTTCGTTATTTCAGTGACAGATGTTTTCATTTTCTTTCCTAATTTTTGTTTCTTTTTTTTGGGGGTATAAATGCATGGTATTGCAAAGTTCCTTTGATTTTCACTGCACCATCGAATCTGCTTATCAGATCTTTAGCTTCGAAATCATCCTTGCTATTAAAAATGATTTCAGGTTCTTTGCAGTACTTCTTTGCCTGCTGAAATAGGGGTGAAGTACCTAGGATGCGATCTTCAGCGGAACGCTGTAGGCTAAGCTTTGCTACATTTCGCTTAACATTCGCCCATAAGCCATCACAAGCTCCCTTACCATGAGCGTCAGGATGGTAATGCCGATCACTGGAATTCCGAAATCTGCCTTGTGAGCTAAGATATTAGCAAAATTGCTCTTGTTCTTAAAATGCTGACCTGCTCCATCTGAGACGTAGTACAACTTTAGACTGCAAAATTCGCTTTAAGATAATCCACAATTATCTTATGGTACTCATTGTGGCTTGATCATTATTCAAGTGAAATCCTTGCGCGGAGTTTTGGAGGAAAAACTTGAAGTTCGCAGCGAAATTAAATGAGATAACGAATTCACCATTTTTTAAAGTTATTTTCAGATTTCAAAAAAAATAATGAATGTTCTGTCGCAAGGAAATGATGGGTTCCTAGCTTCAGCTACGATTCACAAAGCTCAGTTATAAATTCTTCAATAATCAAGATCGGCGTTTTTAAAGTGCATCTTTCAATCTGCAGCAATGAATCAGATTTGATTTCTTCCACATCCTTATCATCAAAAGTTTGAATCAAATTATCATTCAGGAAATGGTCGCATCAGGGCACACAGTTAACTTTAAATGATCGCGATAACCATTTAGAATTACCTCTGGATCATTCGTTAAATATTACTTGTTCATTTCTTTTAGCATTAACTTGACGTTTTCATGGTGCACACAAACGCATACTATGTGGGTAACGCTACTCCCAGCCTGATTTGTATGAATTTCGTGAAGCCTATTTTAGTCTTTTCATATTCTGACTAAAATTCTGCATACAATTCATTTAAATTGCACAAAATAAATCTTTTCTGAACGAGAAATTTCTTGTCAAATACTCGAACAGACACACAATCCTTCATTTCAGGCATTAAGTGACTCATGTCGTCACGCTTATAACAGTTGGATACGAGACCTTCAACTTGAAAACTCAAAGGCCTTCCTCTTTTTGGCGTAGACAGAGTTACAATCCCGTGGTTAGCAACTAATTTTTTGCATATTTTGCATGTCGTTCGGATGCTCCGAATTTGCCCATTAGTTGTCTGCGACTCCAGGACCTCATGATATTTGTCATTGTATAGCTTAACATTCACCTCGAGTTTTCCGAAGGAGAATTCTGGATCGTAATCATTATTTGATATTATTTCTTCATTTAACATGATGATTTCATTAGTTCCCTAGAGAAACTAGTGAATAGAAAGGATACTCTACAGAGTATCCTCGTAGTATCCAGATAGTATCCATTCCGTAATATGCAACAAAAACTCAAAATAAAAGCAAGATCAACTTTTTAATTAGTGAAATTCGTATTCTATGTTAAAATTTCTATTATAACGTCACGGAGTAATCGCAATAGTTTTTTTTTTTTTGAAGGTACAAAGTTTTAAAAAGTATAAGACCTATAACGCCATATTTTGTCCCGTGGCAATTACTCGCTTTTAAGAACTTTTAGTTCTTTGCCATCTAGCGGCTAAAATTTGAAACTCATATCTCTGATGAACGCGATCTTTATTTGTTTCCTATAATAAGCTGATGAGAAGCAAATGAAGAACAAGTGACTCCCGAAAATCCGCTGATTTTTTAAGCAGGCACCTCATGAAAATATTTGTTATTCACTAACCAATTTTCTGTGCCGAAAGCTCATTTACACGAGCATATAGTATTATTACTTTTCGTAAAAGCAATACAATAAGGTGTACCACGTTGTACATCGGGCAAGGCTCGAGATACAGCGCAGCGTTATGAGCGTACATGAATACTTAACAATTATGTTCATAAATTAAAAATTTCATTCCCACTTTTTAATATACATAGTCTTATAGTCTTATTTCGAAAAAAGTCAAATATATTTTTGACCTTCATTTTTGAAGGTCAAATATTTATTTCTCCCCATAAGCTACTATCCAATAGCGCAACACTTCCTAAGTTTAACCTAGATCGGACAACTTGGACTTTTTGTGTGGATGTACTTGGGAAATAACGCCCCAAATATAGATTAATTAATTATTTTTAAAATTGAACTGTAGTTTGTGTATTAGAAATTAAATAATTTACAGACTTTAACGTTAAAAATATAACTGTTTCAATTCTAAATCTCCAGTAGTTAATCCGGCGTAAACTTTTAATTGAAACTTTGTAAAATATCTGATATTTTAGACTAGAAGTTACCACGTTTAACGAATTTAATTTGAAAACTTTTTACTAAGAAAAAGAACAATTTACTAAGTACATTTTAGAGAACATAAAATATACTGCTATATTTGCTGACAATATACTGCTTTGAATCTGTTTTTGAGAGACAATGTATAGGACAAATGAACATATGAACACATGAACGAGATGAAAATATGAATAGCGTTAGATTAAACTACGATATCATTCTTAATGATCATTTAGATGAAAACATAATCACAACCTTTCTCACTATTTTATTTAGGACCATATCGAAGTCCTTCATGAAGATAACAACACATCAAAAAGAGCCTTTGCTGAAATGGTCTTTATTAAAAAAGAACTTTATAACTTTATAACAATTGCATTCTTGATTTTTCTTGATAACCTACGTTCTAAATTATGCCTTCTAATACTTTTCTTTTTTTCCCACATTTCATTTAAATGTCATCACTGTAGGATTTTAAACTCTG
>JAAAKG020036663.1:0-43843 GCA_010014905.2 Druon quercuslanigerum
ACTATAAGCAGGTTATTAAATTAACCCTAAAAAACAACGCCTAGAATTTCGGCGGTTGCAATATATATATATATATATATATATATATATATTTGATTATTTAAGTATACGAGTCTAAATTTTATCAGCATCATTTTTCTTGAATAAAATTTTTCTAATTAATGTAAGCCTGATACTTTAAATCCGGATAATAATTTATTTATTAATTATTAACTAATAAATGAATAAATATTTATCATAGGATATTTATCATAGGATCAGTACCCGCATAATTACGAACTACCTGCCTTCTTCCTCGTCATACTTCACTCCTTCTTATCCCTACTCTAAGGTTTCTTAACAGTCACACATACACATTTCCGTATTCATTCACAATGCTTAGCTAAACACATACACTGTAAAAAAGTTGGTGTAAATTTACATCCTGCGACGATGGGAATTATTCGATCAGCCTGGCAATAGTATATAAGCAGAGTTCTGTAAGTCAGCATACAGTCAAAATGATAGTTTGAGGTTTGGTCTCCCTAAAACTGTTCCGTTAAGTTCAAACATCCTTTGTAGTTATTGAAAATATAATTTTATGGTACTATATACAAATAGTTGTATATTATATATAATAGCATTTTTATATAATAACCCTTTCTAAATTTCCAGATTGTCCAAAATTTCAAAAAGAAGGTTTATATCTATATGACGTACAAAATAACAAAGGAAATTATCACCAAATGACAAATGGTCGTTCGCGCGTCTCCGGAACTCATCGTTTGGCACGAGTGACACTCGCTAGGTCCGAATGGTCCAAATTGCGTCCTGCAAGTAATTCTGCGGCGTTCCTCCGGGCAGACTTACTCCCTCGCGATAGAAAAGCACACGTCGTCAAAATTTACATGCAATTTCGTATACTTATCACCCCAAGTAAATTTATCACCGTGCGTAAACTTACTATATCCCACGCCGATCAAATAATTTCCATGTAGTATGGGAAATTAATCAGGTTATATATTGTAATTTGAAAATAAACTGCGCGTATAATTACTAGCTGATAGTAAATATCACCAAAGCTTTTTTTACAATGTACCATACTCTTACACAATAATACAGCCATACATCTTACAGTTTCGGCCGTCCTGACCAATTTTCCATCCTCGGACACGATGCGTCCAGTCATTTATAATATTTTAAATCTTACGGCCATTTAACACACAGTAAAGGCCCTAAATATTGATAATTTTAATCATGTGCCACTTTTTGAAGACGATACACGCATGTTGGCTGGTTCCCATACACCTTAATATTTTCTTTGAGTTGCTTGGAAACCAGGTATATCGGCAACGACATTTCTTTAATTTCCTAATATTTTAGTGATGACGTAAGGACAATACTTCGATCCGTAGTCTGAGCCAGAGCTAAATTTCTTTAAAATGAATTGTATTCTATAGCCCAAATATAACCCAGTCTACTGAGCCCATTAACGTGAGACATGCGCCTCCCCTCCTGATTTTCAGCCGCTTAGTCGTAAGATTGAAGCTCCAATACCCACCTCTCAATTCTCGGGTTAATATTTATCTTTTTTAGTGCTAACGTAAGTGATGTGCAATATGTAAGTCTTTTAAAAGATCTTCCCCACAAATATATGCGAAACCTGCGAACGGCATAAACTATAGCTAATGTTTCAAGCTCGAACGAATGGAATCTGCTCTCTACCTCTGACGTACGTTTCGAAAAGTAAAAAATCGGATGAAAATGTAGATCTTTCTTTTTTTGCATTTGGACAGCCGCAAAGCCAATAGAGCTTGCATCGCAATGAAGTTCCGCTTCATCACGAGGGCTGAAAAGTGTCAAGATGGATAAATTCTACTCTTTTTTTCAACAAATCGTACAGCGGTTTTGCTATCAATGAAAACTTCTCAATGTACTTTCTAAAAAATGACACTCCTTGCTGTCTCTGTCTGGATCGTACACTATCACTCCTGCACACGATTTGCGAGCAAGCCTAGGCCTTGTCTCTCCGATGAAGGGGAATAATGCAAACTTTCGTTTTGTGATGATGAGGATGACTCCATGGTATCGATTTCTCGCCTCATGTTTTCCAGCTGATTCTTAATTGCTTCTCGTTAAACAGAAACTTTTTCTAGGTCTCGTCGACGTTCTTCATCCTGATCCCTTCTTACTTTTTGACTCCTCAGCTCCTCGATTTTTTTCTTGTCAGCGGCCAATTCTTCTAATAACATATCATTGCGCTTCCTAATTAATTCAATTTCACCATGGTTGTCATTTTACTTTTTTCGCTTTCATGAATGGAATCGTCCATCCAAATTTCTTCAAGATCCTTCTCCAAAAGTCGTTGTGAATGCACCCTATAGAACTTCGAACCCTCTTCAACTCGATCACCGCGTAGTCTGTCGGATTTGCTCGAGTAGTGTTTCTTTCTCGCACAAGCCCGACACAGCGTTACAAAAAAAACGAAAACACTTTTACCAAAGCAAAATACTGACAATATAGTCCGCAACTCAATCACAATTTCAATGTTTTAAAAAGGACGCCATTTTCAGATATGCGTCCTGAACTGTCAAACCTTCGAAATTCGAACCTAACTCTCAGCACAATGTGAAGTTGAGAAACGAAATCTTGATCTTTTCCAGTAAAATTTTCTATACATCTTCGGTAATAGCCTGCTATGCTTAAAAATGTTCGGACTTGTCTTATTTTTGGTAGGCTTTGGAAGTTTATCGACTGCTTGTGTTAATTGTCTTTGTCAATTATGTGCCCTAGATACGAGACTTCTGTTTTCAAGGACTGATACTTCACAGGTTGCAGTACGAGGTTAGCGTTTCGCAAATGAAAGAATAATCTCATGACTTTTATATCATAATCCTCCAGATTAGTTGAAAATATTACTGTGTCATTGAGGCACACAGAAAGATATGTCCCCTGCAAACGGGTAAGAACGCGGTCCATCAATCTTTGAAATTTTTCAGGAGATTTTTTAATTTCCATAGGCATTTTTGATATTATAAATGCTCTCTTTGTGTAGGAAAAGCTAATTTTTGCTATTTTATACCCTGGAGCTAGTTATAATACCATGAAATATTGTATCCCGCTAAACGTTCTAGAATACTAGTAATGTTAGAAAGAGGGTACGCCATTCAACTATAAAATTGGTTATCATCTCTTTTCTTATGCAGGTTTAAAAGGAAAAGAAAAATTGACTTAGCTCAGCTAAATTGTTAATATGTTCGCGCATCCAGTTTTCAAAAACCAATTGGAATTACCCATATGTAACTTTTAAATATTTAATATTTTTGTTAATTATAATTTGCCTTCTTTGAATTAATAATTGAGATGGACCTACACAGTGACGTAACTGCTAAGTACCTTGCAGCGAATTACTTGAGAAAAATAACATAGAATAAAATTATGATATATTTTAGTAAACAAAAAAAAAGTTACGCCAATTATACTTATTAAGGCGTAACGTAAAATACAAACCTTAGAAAAATTAAACACCCCGAGGTCCTATTCTTTTTATCTAATAAGTAAATGTGTCCAGTTTGACTAACATAAATGAAGTATCTAGTCGAGTACGCCTATCTTATCCGAAAAACTTGGAAAAACAGGTTTTTCTTTATTTACTTTGAAACTATGGGTTGTATTGAAAAAAGAGCTTCAAGATAATTGTGGCTTAGGATAAGTCGAGGTGGACTTGTTTTAATATTTGCCAGGGTTTTTGTTTGTGAATTTTATTGTCCAGTATACTCTGGCCTCTACAAACTATGGTCCCCACCGGCAGCATCTGCCATTTCCAGGAATCAGGAATTTCGTTGTAAATTATTTGCTAATTCAAAATTCGGAACCTGTCTGTCTCAAGAACTACAGGCATATACAGTTTTTCGTAAAAAGATTAAAACTGTGATTTTCTATGAGTATCCAGTGAACCATGAAGATAAATAATATAAACATTCTGTTAAATTTTAAGCGGATTAGTGATGACCTTCGGAGATCTTGGCAGGCTTTTGTTGTCGGTGTCCTTTAGTTTAGCTTGAACACGAATAATGAAGTCTCTTTAGGGGCCCGGGGCGAGGCTTATAAAAACTTCTTGGCTATATCTTTGCTATGTCTTCGATAAAGACTTAGCCAAAACGAAATATATTTATTTAGGTATTGAATAACTTTGTTGCTTGTCTGGTTCAGAAACATGTGACAAATGGCAAGTCACATGTGCGGCATGACAAATTTGAGGATAGTCACATTTGCGGCCTGTCACATTTCGATAAAATTTGAAGTCCACAAAAAATGATCTTCCCGCATCCGACGAGACATTGGAAAAAAGTGCCGTGAATGTAACATGCTACAAATGTGACTTGCCTAAATGTGATTTGCCGCTTCTGACTTGATCCGACCCCGCTTCTCTGACGATGCTTTCTTAATACAATAATTTATTAAGCGTAGATAGTTAGATAAACGTTTTTCTTTCAGCTTGCAGGCCTTAAAAAATTGACTTGATTACACTTCCATTTTCACAGAATTTTCTTATAACTAACTCTTTAAAAACTAATATACATCCACACATCATCTCTAAGCCGACTTTGCATTCCGCGCCCCGCATCGCCTCGCACGCATGTCTACTTTCTCGCCTCGCACCTCCAACCAGTGCTCCACTTTTGCACCCCCTTCCCGGAAAATTCACAAATACTCTTCTCTCCAGAAACCAGAACCTATTATAACTCTCTAAGCCTCCGCACCTCATTCTTGATATAAGTTCCTAACTTCCTTGCTCTCATTTTTCACACAAATGTTGAGCTCTCTCCCTTAGCATAATCCACACATAGTTCCCATTAATCCTTGACTCTCTTATTCTCTCCTCCCCTTCTTATTTCTCTCTCTCTCTCCATGCTGCTTCTTTTAATCTACTCATATACCCTCCTTGCTTCCTCATCCATCCTTCTCACTTCATCCATCTGCAATCCATTCGTTCTAAAATACTTTTCCCTTTGCACCTCGATCCTCCCACCCCTACGTATGTTCTCCTTCTCCCACCAACATTCCCTAATCAGCTTACTTCCCCCCTCTTCTAAAAATTTCTTCTAATATTTAAACGCTCGGCTGTCCGTTATATTCCCTAAACTCCTTCTTCATGTCTCCCTCCTGACAATATAGTTTGGCGTATTCCTTGCTAACCCCAGTGTCCACTTTACATACCTCTCCTACATTTTATTTACCTCCTCACTTACCTTCCACCACCACACCTCCACTCCGTAAAATAAGACACTCATCACTAGCGAATCAAAGAATTTCATTCTCCTCACAAAAGCATCTGCAAACAACCTCTTTCTCAGCCCACACCCTTGCCTCAACACCGCATTTGCCCTTCTCATTCTCTCCTTTATCTGACCGTCCTCTCCCCCATTCCTTCGAAACACGAAGCCCAGGTACACAAACTCTTTCACCTCCTGTACCGCTTTTCCCTTCCAATTCCACTCCCCTCCCTTATCTCTCCCCCTCCTTTCCTAAACGCCATAACCTTAGACTTATCGAGTGACCATATCCTTACCCCTCCTACCCTCACTCCTACTACCAGTCCTATCTATCCTCGATCAGGCCTCTCTCCACTCCCCTCTCTTCCATTGCCTCCCACAACCTCTTCCTATCCACCGAAGGGAACGCGTCTTTTAGATCTACGCCGTATTTATTAGCTTAATTTCTCTATAATTTTCCTGCCTCTCTCTATCCCCTTTTTTATACAATAGTACAATCAACCACTCCCTCCACCCTCTTGGGAATCCCTTCCCCCGCTATGCTTCTTTCACTACCCCTTCAGCCTCTCCCTTATTTCATGTGTGCCAAACAGTCATGCTCCGCTCTCTGCACCGTCCAGCTCTGTTGCCTTAGACCTATTCAACTTCCTTATCTGCCTTCCTATCTTCTCACTTATCCCCACCCTGTGTTTTCTAAACCTATTAAATATCTTCCACACGTCCCCTTCTGTTTAAACATTTCTCAACTCCTCTTCCAGCTCTTTTTCCTTTTCCTACTCTTTATTCTTACACATTATCTTAAACTTCTGCCTCATTTCTACGTATTCCTTCCTTTTTAGAATTCCTTCCTTTTTAGAATTCCTTCCTTCCACTTTCTGTACTTCTTTTTCACCTTTCTCTTCATCATTTTACATTCCTTATCCCAACACGACTTCACCATTCCTTTCTTCTTCTTTCTAAATACCTTTTTTTGTACACACCCTTTTACTTTATCTTTCAGATACTCTCATATCTGTTATACCGACTCCCCCTTAAAGCTTACGTTTCCCAACTGCTCCTGATACTTCTCTATTGCTTCTCTCGTCCATGACACCCTCTCCCCTAACAACCCTTCTTCCCCATCCTGCCTTTAGCCAACCTTCCCCTTTATCCACAAACTAATTGGCTGATGGTCCGATTCCACCCTCCCTTCCACTGTGAATTTCTCTATCTCGTCCCACCGTTGCATATTCATTATCACATAGTCTATCACAGATACCCCCATCTTACGCACATACGTGTATTCTACCTCTTCGTCCCCTGTTTCTATATCATTCGCCACATCCTATCCTCTGTCCTCCATCCAGTCACTTAAAATCTCCCCCTCTTTATTTATTAACTTATCCTTCGATTTCCTCTCGAAGCTCTCCCCTTCCCGGTAGAGCCCCCCCCCAATTATCACAGTATGCCCCCCCCCCAAGTACCAATATACCCTCATCTCTCTCGCCTAGTACGTCTTCCAACCTTTCTTTAACCCTTTGCAGTCCACCGTTATTGTACACAGTCACAAACTTGTATATTACCCCTCCTATCTTTACTGCCCTCATTTGCACTTCCTGTTCCTCCCCTCTTCGTGGACTTCTTCCTCTAATCCATCCCTAACTCCTGTTATAATTCCCCTACTCGCCCTTCCTCTCCTCTTTAATCTGACCGCCTCCTGTAGTCTCCAACTACACGCCCTTGTCAACTTTGGCTCTACACTATCCCACTCCTTTCTCTACCCACGTCTCTATCAATCTCACCCCCTTCTCATCCTATACACAGATTTTCTCCTTTATTTTTATTTTCCGATACTGTAACTTCCCCGTTCTTCCTCCACTCTTCTCCTTCCTAGTCCTGTGGTTTAGCATTCCGTGCACATCCCTGTCCTTCCTCGTCAAGTCTTTATCGATGAAAACCTTCTGCTCCTTTATCCTATTTTTGTTACCAATTATCCCTAATTTTTTCCCCAGCTCTCCAATTCCACAACCGTCATTTCATTCTCCTTTCTTCCCTCCATCCTAACTTTCCCTATCTTGCCTTTAACCCATCCTATGCTCTGTAGCAGCGCTTTCACCCCATCCCTTTCTTCCCCACTCTTTAACGTTTATCCTCTTATAACAATATTATTTCTCCTACCTTTCTTTTCTCTTCTCTGCATCCGTAACTCCATTTCCCTTATCCTTTCCCTATCCGCTCTCTCTCTTCCTTTTCATTCCTACGCTCTCCCACTTTCTCTTCTATCATGTTCTCCACCCTCTTCCAAATACCTTGCTTCTCGCCCTCCTCGGGTCAACTAATTACATTTCCGACCTGCCCTTCACCTTTACAAGCGTTTGTTCCGCTTTTTCCTCCCACTCCCTAATCTCTTTTTCCATCTGCTTTATTTTATCATCTTTTTCCTTTTACCGTCGCCATTTCTCTCTGCAATCCTTCTACTTGCTCCCTCAGCTCTTTTACCTCCTTTTCCCATCTCTCATCTCTTACCCTCAGGTCCTCCCTAATACCTTTCATCTGCCTACCAGCATCCCGAGAGCCTCCTTCTCTGCCTGCCCCTCCATTGTTATGGGGGGGGGGGGTGACCTACGTGTCCATACGCTCCTTTTGAAGGGACTTTCTAGCGTGTTTTCTCCGGACTATCTTTGCTGTATCTTCTCTTGTTCAAGAGGTCCTCCCCTTCACTATAGCTAGACGCACTCTCTCTCTTGCTATGGCGTTTCCTTCGTTTCGGTCTTTCCCTCTCCCTGACGCGTCGTTCGACACCGGACCACGCCCCTCTGGCCGTCGTGGCCTTATGAAAATTTCGTCCCCTTCGAGTTACTACAT
Organism: Druon quercuslanigerum; assembly: GCA_010014905.2. Lineage (NCBI taxonomy): Eukaryota > Metazoa > Arthropoda > Insecta > Hymenoptera > Cynipidae > Druon > Druon quercuslanigerum. The sequence goes on from JAAAKG020036663.1 coordinate 8,100, forward strand.
GCACTGCCAGTACTCTCGCTGCCTACCTCCCGCTCTTCCGTCGGTAACTGTGACCTATCCGTGTAAATAAATACCTACTGCAGCCAACCGATGTCTCTCAAGGCCGTTCTGGCTTACCGCCCTAAAGTTTGTTCTTTTTTTTACACTATTTCCTTCCTTACAGCTCCTACAGACATCCTTTTTTCTCCCCTAACACCCCCAGCACTACTAGAACCACCCTTGTTCACAATGAAGAACGAAAACCCTGACCACAAATCTACCACGCTCCCTTGATAAACCTAACGTCAATTTTCACAATTAGCCTAATCCCCCCTCCCCCCCAACTCAATGAAAATTAATTTTTAATAACGTATTCTTGTTTATTATTATCCGGACTTGTTTTCTAAATATTCTTTACGAAAAAATACACAAAAAACCGACAGTACAAATTTTTATAAAATCAAAATTGATTTTTTTGTTGTTGGAAATTTTTTGATTGTAGAGAAAAATGTAAACACAAAATAATTATAGTTTTTCAAGATCTCTGAGTCTCTTATAAAATTGCATTATAAAAAATCAACACGTTTCGCCATAAATGAGAATAATTACAGGAAACTTTTTATTTTCATCGTAAAAACTAGTAACACTCTTAAGTTATTGGCTGCATGAAATAATTTTACTACAAATAATTTATTGAAACATTAGAGATCAAAATTGTTTAAGAGACAAAATACGTAAACTTGAATAATATCCTAACTTTAAAGTTAAATTTAAACCTTAAATCAAAGGTTATCTGAAATTAGAAGAAATAAGTCTTAAGAATGAAAATTTTTAAATGATAAGAATTTGATAAAATTTTGCTAAAATCTAGTAATTATGTATTCCTTTTTATAAAATATAAGAATGCACATTATGTGATATAATAAATAGTATAATAGTATAATAAATTGCAAACGGAGGTTCAAAAATATTTGAAGGGTTGCAGTGTACAGAATTAGATAAAAATCAAAAACGAAATTTTCTAGTGGAGCGAAATAACATTCCGCAAAATCGAAATCAGCCTATAATGATAAAAACAAAAGTTACTTTCGAGCTTAAGTGTTTTTGAGTTGAGGCCAAAAAATATGATTAAACAAAATGATCCAGTTCCGAGAAATAAAATGTGGAAGTTTACAATCTGATAGATTTTCTATCTTTGTGGGTTTTTAAAATTGTTTTTAAACAGCGACTGCAAACTAATTATTCAACTTCAAAACATAATAAAAAGTTGCTCCTGAAATATGAGGAGACTGAATACGAATAAAAAAGTGTTTATAGAAAAAACATATTCTGTTCCGGAAAAATAAAGATTTAGTGTGGTGGTATTGCACTATAAAGTCATAGCAGTTTTGAAAGTGGCTTAAGTAGAAATTGAAGATTTTAGATTGGAATTTGATTATAACATAAAATATAAATTACAGGAATGGGAACAAAAATATAAGGCTTACAGGTACAGTTGCGAATGGCGCGAAAGCGCGAACTGTAAGCGGTACTGTAGTGCTACTACGCTTGCGTGACATTGATGGTAGCTTTCTGGTAAAAAGTCCCAGAAGGCTCGCATACATACGTGTATGCATACAGTATTCTCTCAAAGAAAAGATTCAGCCGTTAAACTTTCAAATTGGTTATGAATTGCCTCCGTCATACCGGCTTAAAAAGAAAAGGGAAATTGACGAAAAAAAAACAAATTTCAAACCAAAATTTCACCTAAAGTACTGATTCGAAAAATCTAATATTTCGTTTTTGGGGATTCTCGGGCACCCACTATGAGGACAAAAATCGCCAGCCAAATCGCTGACATTGTCGCGCAGAATTTTGGCTTGAATTTTTTTTAAAATATTAGAAATGACCCATATACAGTGTGTCTGATAGTGTATAAAAAATAAACAAAAAAGTTCTCTAGCAAAAAGTTGTGCGAAGCTTAGTTTGAGCACAAAAAAAAACTTTAAAGTTGGGCCTAATCAACCAATGAGAAGGGAGCTTTAGCAACCACTTGCGCGCTTACTGGGGCTATGTTTTTCTTACGCGTTAAAAAATTAGTAAACTTCATGTTTCGCTAATTCGCTTCACTTTTTACGTTTCAATTGTGATGAAATAATAATTATTTTTAATAGTTTATTATATTATAATAAGAGAAACAATATAATATTAGTGTTCTTTATTATATATTAATTTTTCAGACATATGTTCACATTATTATTTACTTTTAGCCTATTTTTCATATGATAGATAATTATTGACGAGAAAAATGTTATAGAATGCGAATTTCTTATCTGTATTAGGTTTGAATCTCAAATAGCAACATTTAACAATCGATTTTAGGTAAGCATTGCAGTAATTATTAACAAATAACAATGTCATTCACCACACTCATATACTATTATCTGAATACAATAAATAATTTATATTTTATTCGAAAATCACCTCGACAATTGAAAGCTTCGAATGAGGGAAGATATGTGACCTACATTATTTCTGTGACTATTAACAGGAGGTCAGCAAGTCCCATTCCAAGCAATTCTACGCTTTGTTTTAACATTGTCCAACTTTTCTCAAAAATATTGTTTTTTTTTTTGTAGGAAAACTGTTTATTAAAAAAAAGGTATATTTTAAAAAAAGATCTGCAACTTTTATCTGAATTTTTTGTGAATTTGTATTATTTACTGAAAAAAGAGAAAGCATGACATTTGTATAGTTTTTTGGAGTTTGAACTTGAAAAATAAACTTGTGCCTACTTTACCTATCATATTTATAATCAGCATGTCAATATACATAGATATATAAAGTTACAAACTGATAGAGATTTGTGCTTTTCTTAAGTGCACCCAATTTCCATATGAAAAAATTATTGTTTCAAAGTTTACCATTTTTATTTACAAAAGATTTTTAAAAATTAAACATTTATTTTTTGCATCTAATTGAACAATAATAATCTTATTTTGTTTTTTTTATTTCAAGCTTTAACTCGGGTGAACCCGCTTTTTCATCATAACCATGGACTAAGTACTTATGACTGATGAGATGAGGATGTTATAAGTTAATTTAAGACGATGCTTGAAACCTACGGCGATGATGTTGTAGGTACACAATTACGAGCATGGTGTAGTTTGGAGCTCGTCCCTTACCGCTGCCCCACTTAAACAGCGGCCGCGTTAGAGGTAACAACAGTCGCCGCTAGATGCTTTCTTTAAGCTACCATCTGCCACTCCACAGATTTTAGTCGCTTGCTTCCTGATGGCCAAGAAAGTTTCTTGCAATGCGACAAGTGTTTAATAAAACCGCGGCCTGAGCTGCTGCCAGTTCTCTGCTGACTCCTTAATGTTCCAGATGTTCAGTGCATCTTGCTTGTAGCAGAAATTACAATAGGATGAATAGGTGCATGACTCACATTCCTCCATACGGTATTTACTTCATGCCTTAACTCGCTATACTCACGGAGTTTGTTTCCGTAGGTTGACTGCAAATTTTGGTTAAGTGGACAAGCAATTTCGATGATAAAGACTCTTGCACATATTTTTTTCTCGCATCACAATGTTCGATCGATTGGTTACGATAAAATGATCCTTTTGGATGGTAAAATCCCAAGATAAGATGTAATCTTCGCTTTCTGAAACGGCCGTTGCAATGTATCTATATAAATTGAATTAATGAATTGATTCGTTGGTATCTCCACATAATTTGCAGTATTATTATTGTTATTGAAGGATAAAAATAGTATTTTTATATTATTCTTATATTATATATTCTTATATTATTATTCTTATATTCTTCTTCATATTATTATTATTATTATTATTATTATTATTATTATTATTATTATATGCATATTCCAAGTTAGAGTTGTTTAACAAATTTGATATAAAAATGATAAACGTTGAAAAATCCCATATATTCATGTGAAAAAAATGTTGTTAAATAAAAAATTTGTTTCAAGTTCGTCAAAAGTGCAGGTTCCAAGAATCGAAATGAGACCTGCCAGTTACAAATCTGCAGGGCTGCCGTCTGATCTAACCAACGATTGAAAGATCTTCGCAGTGCGGCCTGTATAACCTGCGTGTATATTTTTTAAAACTGGGGGCTGAAAGGAACATCTTACCATTTTAGAAAATTGCAAGTTTGGTATGGCCTTACGATCGAGAAAATCGTCTTTGAAATATCCGCCACAAGCTATATAGAGTTTGGCGAAACATAATTTAAATCTGGTTGTAGCTCCGGCAGTAGTACTTCGGCTTCATAGGCGAATATTCATAAATTATGCAAATAATAATTCATTAAATGTCTTTTTGTCATTAAAATAACTGTATTTTTTTAGCTATGTCATGTTTTTTGGTAAAAAATTTATTTTACATAAGTATTAATAATTGTTTTCATAATGTATAACAATTATATTTATATTAGAAATAGTATAGATATTTTTAGATCAAAGATTGTTAATTGAAAAATAAGAAATTGTATTTAGGTCAAGACGGTGTTCGTATTTCGTACCTTCTATAGCAAAAATTTCTATGTTGAAAAAAATCAGGTCTATTTCCCAATATATACTCTTAAAAATCTTGTTCATGTAAAAATTCAACTTTCATCTAATAATATACAAGTTATATATACAATTTGATACTTCTAATTTTATATATAATCGGTAAAACATGAAAAGAATTTATAACATTTGTAGATAATAAATTTCTTTGCGAAAACCACGATAAAGCTGAAAAATGTCAGTTTTTTCGTGAAAGAGGGCAGCTAAAATATTTATATTCCAGAGCCTTTCGAATGCACCAAAATTGCAAAATGCAGTAGGATTCTGCACAATAATACATCACCTTATCATAAAACTCCCGCTTTGTTTAAATGTGATCAATTGAAAAAAATATAAAATCATGACAAACAATTAGAAAAAATTAGTTTTCACCACAATTACTTGTGTACCAATTAATCTTGACAACATACAATGATTTATAGTGTGTGTTATAAATCCTGTAACGCTACTTTTCCAAAAAAAATCAAAATTTAATTTGAAGCTCTCTAAAGAGCACACATGGCACCCTAATTAAACAAATTAAACACTCTTGCACTAAAATTAACCTAAATTTTTTGGCGCCAGTCCTTACTTGGGACAAAGGCAATCCAATTAAATGTAAGTGAGTGAGACAATATAAAGATACACGCTAAACGTGAACCTCACCACTTTAATTAAAAGGGTCAACCTCAACTCAAAACACGCGATAATCCAGAAAAAGAGATAAAAGATAAAGAGTGTCCAACGGATAAGAGAACCAACAAAGAAAATAGTATATATATATATATATATATATATATATATATTTAAATCAGGAAAGTAAGCGTAACCACAAAAGTTAATCTAAGACAAAAGATAAAAGAAATAAGAAAAAAAAGAACTAAAAGATGGCCAAACAAAAATATTAAAAGACAAAATTAAGGCCGCTAAACTGCTAGCTCAGCCTAAACTTAAAATTGGTAGAGGGGAGGGTACGTAATTACAAAGCTGGCATTTTCATAAACTTAATTAGAATCAGTTTATTTAACTTTCAACAAAAGTGTAGTGCGATATTACCACAAGAGATTTTGCAGCGGTTATCATAAAATAACAATCAATAACAAAATATTTACTTTTCTCAATTATAAAACTGAGTATGCTGGTGTCGTACCAAGAGGAATAACGAGTGACACAGAATTTTGCGGATCGACGTCGAAATAAAATCAAATATCGACATTAAATCGGGGCTATCGATATCGACTTAAAGATAAATACGAACATAGAGTGGTGGGGATCGATTTTAAATTACACTCAATATTAGTATACATTTGTGGGGGATCGAGAAAGTCACTTTAAACAATAGTAAACTACGCATGTTGGTATTCAAAATAAATGGGGGCAACCGACACTGCCTTAAATAAAATGGCGTTTGTTTGGAATTTGGGTATTCCAAAAGAATGAAAGAAAAAGGGGAAAACGATAATATATTATAGGGGCCGGTAGAAGGTAATAAGACATTTCGATATTTAATACGACAAATTTATATGGGCCGGTAAGAGTAATGAGAGATTTCGGTATTCAATACAATAAAATTCATATGGGCCGGTAAAAGGTAATAACACATTTCGGTATTTTATAGGAAAAATTTATATGGGCCGGTAAAAGTAATGAGAGATTTCGGTATTCAATACAATAAAATCCTCTTTGTCCCTTTGCCACCTTAACTCGATACTGTTATTACTTTTGTCTCCTTCTGATGCCACTTTCATGGGTAAGTGATCCAAATATATATAATCCTCTGCCTTTAGTTTCTTGACCTTCTCCCTTACATCAGCATCCACTATCACATATTCAATTACCGTTCCGTTATCTCTTCCTGAGCATTTATATTCCTCTTCCTCACTTCCTCTATATTTCCGTGCAAGATAAACCACCCCATCTCTTAACTCTTTAACAATTTCTTTCCCAGACCATTCTGTATCTTGTCTTTGCATTTTCTTCTTGATAAAAAAATGCTGCCGTGAACTCGCTGATAATCTTCAATAATAATTTTTTAATTAAAAAAAATTATTTATTGCATTATTTATATATTTTTTTGTGTTGTAACGTACAAAACACATCATTTTTGCAGGACAAATTTGTAAGCAATAAGCAAATAACTACATTTCCGCTGCTTATTTTTTGTAAACTATTGTCATCGTCTTAATTCTCAAAGATTCATTATTCTTATATATCGAGATAGTTCACTCGGAGAGATTCAATGTATAAATTAATTAAAATAGAAATTATTATAAACAGCAGATGTTGAGTTTAGTAACAAATTCGCAAAAAATAAGCAAATAACGGCGTCTCTGGCGGTTACTTTTTACAAACTGTTGTCTAAATACAATCAGATATCGAGTTTCAAGTTTTGGTAATTTGCATTTATCAAACAAAAATTACATTTCATACATTTTTATTTCATAGTTAATTAATTAAAAACAATTATGACCAGATAAACCGTCTATAGTACCTTTTATTTAATTTCCCCAAATTTCGACTGGGCTGAAAATGCTACATTTGCAAATATAGAAACAATTTTGAATCAGAATGGTTTTCAACTGTACATTTTAGTAGCGCTCAACCATTAAAAATGTAAATATTTTTAGCGAGCGAAGCAGCTTAAGGTCATTGTGTCAAAAATCAGATCTCTGTAAAAAAAATTCCAAAATAATATAACCGATGACCGTTGATGATTTTTTAAATAAAGAAAATTAGTTTTACCAATACAATTTTTTACTCGCAAAAGAGAACTATTTTAACAATTTCATTGCTAACTGAATGTGAGGCTGAAAATTCATCTGTGAGGCTTTCATTCCTGTCAACCAAAATCTGTAACAGAAAAGGTTAGGAATTATTTTCGAAGATATATTAATTTAACGTTTGACAGAGAGCCGTCGATTAAGAGTGGCTAATGTGTATTAAGAGTTTTACAAATGTTCTTCAGAATTTAAAAGAATTCAAAAGTGTTGAAACACAATGTTAGATATCTGAAATATTCTATTGATTGCAGTAAAATTACAATAATATTAAAAGAATTATAGGAAAATGAAAACAATTTTGATGAATAAGGACGTAGACAATAGTTTGTAAAAATTAAGCGCCGGTAATGTAATTGTTTTCTGATTTGTTGCAAATTTTCCCTGCAAAAAGTGTTGATAAATTCAACGTCTGCTGTGTAGAATAATTTCTATTCTATATCTCAATATCTCAAGGACAATGATTTTTAAATATCTGCACAGATTTGCAGATATTGTTATTTTCAATGAGAAATTTCCATTGCTCCCGCAAGATGTTCAAATAATCATTTTCTCTCTAACTATAGCAAACTTTTGGGAGGTTTCTGAGTGTACCTTTCAGAGGGCATTTTAGATTCTGAGAATGCGATTAATATTAGTGTTCTGTAAAGCCAGAGTAGGTTGTAGAATACTTACCTCATTTATACAATTCGACGTAATGCACCATTATCATATTAGTTTTACACGTTAAAACATAACAAGGTATTTAAATAATTCAATAAATAATTCTGAATGCGGCTTTTAGGCACGCCCTGGGATGTATAGGTCTCTCCAGTGTCAATGTGTCTAATAAAACTTATATCTACAAGCTCAGGGTCACTGGGAACGCCAGTTTTTTTTCTTTAGATGAATCTTGGCACACTTGTTCAATCCAAAGTCTATACCAATCTCTCCTGTGCTCTTTGATTTCATTTGAAGTACTTTGAAGTTTGATTTTTCTAGAAGCATAGATCTTTAGGTCATTAAATAAAATAAATGAGTGACGTGATGCTCGCGGTGATTTAGTGTCGCCGCAGCGGTACTCCGGAGAATGTCGTATTGTGAGAGATAGAGGCAGAAGTGTGATGCAAAAAGGCAGAGTGCTCATGATATCACCCTGAAAGATGCCCCTTTGGAAGCTGACGATATTCTTTGTCACGCAATATGTTACAGATTAGATAGAAAATCTAGTTTCCCAAAGGATCATCACTCTTTCTATGCATCTCACTATGTCAATATCTCTTACTATCTCACTATGTAATGTAGCGTCACTGCGGGAAAGCTGAAACGTCAATAACAAACAATAATTTGTCCCATTCGGAATCAAGACCGCAAACCTCCAGCGACGGCTCCATTATTGAGGCATTTTAAAATAATAATTACTAACGCCAGGTGGCGGATATAAACATACATTTTTAAGTTTGCATATAAGCCGCACATTTATTTAAACATTGTAAATATGAAATTCTGACCTTAATTTTATTATAAAACTGGCAATTCTCTAAAAACTCATTTTCAAATTGAATAATTAAAATGCAAGAGAAAAGAACCATTTCTCTAACTAAATCAATTTATCGCTAAATAAATTTTAATAGCGAAAGAATTTAAAGCTAGCAACTTCCCTGAGGAGTACCAGGACACCGGAAGAAAAACAGGAATAAAAATCTTTTTAATTGTATACAGTAATGAGCACCGGAGCTTAAACCAGACTCACCGGCGGAGTGCGAAGGATGTGCTCAAGAATTTTTAAAAAATTGTTAAAAGATATTTGCGACTTAGCCATTTAATGTTAGGTTTAATCTTGACTCCGACCAACTAAATAGGATCGTGCCAGAATCAGCGTTTCAGGTGCGCTCGTGAGTTATAGCATTTGCAAAATTACTGCGCATGCTCGCGGCGGGTTGTGTTAAGCCAATCCGTTGCGCCTAGGTCCTTTCAAACCTTCATCTAATAACGGCTAGCATATTTTTAAGTTAATAATAAAGATTTTTATTCTCGCAGAATCACGGACTATAGATAATTTCAAAGATCTTAAGAATTGTAAGAACTAAAAGTTTAGAAAAAAGAAGGGTCTCAGCATTATTTTCGTGCCTCACCCTGAGAGTGGAATGAGTCGATGAACCCAAGTAAGGGGAAGGCGTCGTGCGAAGTGGTGGCGGAAACCTTGCAGTGGAGCCATTTCTAAACATATACAAATTCCAGCGCCAGTCCGATTCAAAAGTAAAATTAAGTAGGACCATAGTTTGGCATCTCTCAAGAACGTTCCAGGATAATAACGAATACCACCGGGTCCAGCAGAGATAAAGTCCTTCGCACCCTAAGTGCTTTCTTCACCTCTTCGACAGTGATAACTGGACATTGGTCCTCAGATGTTATGAGGTTGTCGCAAAAATCTCTCCAAAAAATCACTACCTCGTTGAGCGTTGGTCGATTCTTGACAGAAACAGGGTGATTGTTCACGAGGTGCAATGGGTTAGCCTTCGAACCCTCTCCGTGCACGGTCTACTTGTCTTCTTGTTCAGTTGATGCTAGCGTCTTTTGGTCTTTTGATCGATCTTCGGTTTTAGCCTTCCATTTGAATCAGCTAAAGATCTTGCTTCACCATAAACTGAACAATTGATGGTCCAGAGGTCGGACTCCTCCAAAATATCCTCATGATGACAGGCACCCATTTCTGCCAGATTTTGGGGTTTAGAACGTGGATGGAAATTTTTCTTCATGCATTGAAATCGCAATCTTTTTCTGGAAGGTGTCGGCTTGAGTTTGCATAGACTGATGCGAAACGTGCTGAAGCTCTGGGTGTTCCTGGCACTATAGAGTGTGCATTCGCGCCATAAAGCCTCCACGAACATGGATAATGCTAGCATCTTAACATTCTAGGAAATCATCCTTAAATTGATTCGTCCACTCAGTGTGAGCGTTTCGGTGGTTTGTCGTGCAGTTTCCATTTTATTTATTTTCAGCACCCTGAATATCGTACTTATTGTACACTGTAAAAAATTAATTTGTTACTTTATATCGTACTGCATTGAAAACTAATTGACCCATATAATACGTAGTAAATTTACAAGAGTCTGCGTGAATGAACGATACTTGGTTAAAAAAAGGAACGCTGATGAAAAAAATACACTGCATGTAAATTCACAGCCACGCGAGTGAAAAAACTTTGTGCATGTACATTTGCAAGATTGGTGTTTCAAAGCAGCGTCAATCTTGGCGCTAGATCACTAGATATTTTAGCCATTGATATTGGCTAATGATTTGAACTTTTGCATTCTTTCGTAAAGATTGACACTAATATGGGACGCCTCGCTGAAGAAACACCACCGTAAAAAAGTCGTAGTAACGCGTCCTTTGTTTGCCGGGCTAAGCACGTGCCTATCTGCTTCCTGCTGGTCGCTCGAGAGTCAACTGCTTGCGAATGCGGGGTTTTCCGCGATTTGTCGTACAGGCCCGAAACGTGTCTCCATCAGAGGGAAAAATATACTACATGTAGTTTTTCTCTTTGTCAAGCACTTGTACATTCCGTCAATTTAAGTAACAGAAAAATTGTGCATGCGATGTTATTGGTAAATTCACAGCCTGATGTAAATGCAATGCTCTATGTATCTTTACGACGTATAATATAGGTCAAATATTTTCCAGTGTAATGCGCTGCAGTTTTACACGTTGGCTGTCAAAGAACCACGGTCACGGCTTTATCACAATGGTCATTTCAGTTTAATTATAGGATTAATTACGGTCGAATGTGATTTTCAATATAACTTTTTTTACAGTGTATGTTTTAGATGTATTTTCGTCTAAATTTAATACTCCGATGACTTGAATTTTTGATAACTCCAAATTTTTCTTTTGTTTCTCTTGGTGGTTAAAAAACATCCATAATTTACGAAATATGAATATGTGTGTGCAATATTGATTTTTTATATTTGTAGAAAATCTTTAAATAATAAAATTTCCGATTAAAATATACTTTGCAATTAATTACAGAAATATCTATGAAATCTAACCGATAAAGTACGCTTTACCCTTGATGAGTGATGGACATAAAGGTACTTATTGGGTCGTCTAATATGATCAGCCGATATGACAAGACACGATAAGCACCCTTATATGTAAGAAACATCTTTCTTTTTAAAAATATCTAAAAATGCGTTATATATAAAAAGAGATGTCATGTTCGATTCAAGAAAGCTAATTAACAATGGAAAATAAATCTTTGGTATTAATCTATACAATATTAATTTCTTATATCTGCATAAACTCTTTTCATACTAAAATTAGCGATTTTCAGAAATATCTATAAACTCTACTTTTGTATACAATTTTAATAGTCCAGGCGCTGGAGAGCTAAAAATATGAAAAAATGTCTACCCTGCATTACATCCGGAAAAGTTAGTCAATGTCAATTTTCATTTATTTTGGTGATCTGAATAACATACTAAATTTGCACAAAAATAAAATGGCGGCTCGCTCTACCATCTTGATAAAAAGGTGCCAAAAACTCGTTTTTTGGAAATAACTTTTTTTTAGTGCATCGAAAACTAAAAATAAATTCTCTACCAATTTTATCTAAAACATTTTTCTATGCAGTGAATAATTTCAGACTTATACCCGGGTGAAGTGAGGCGTATTTCCTAGAATCTCGTATACACTGCCTTAATGATCCCATAAAGTAATAGTTGTGATCAGTTTCAAATAAAATGTATGTGCAAAAAATATGAAATATAATGGTATTAAACTGAAAGCCCAAGTTCCTGAAAGTGCTCAAAAATTCTGAACACTTGAATCAAGACTGTTCAAGTTTTCAAGGAAGAGATTGTCTGTCCTAAAGACATTTCTTGCGGCTGGAGAAAAATTCTTGATTGTCCTAAATAGAGCATCTGAAATAGATATTTCTTTGTATTCTCTCCGATATCAACATTTCGCGAAATGAGCGACGAAGAGTAACATGATTCTTGCTTCACTTTCACTTACCGCTGAAGCAGCATGGCAGCAACATCTCCGCTTTTACCATCAAGTCCATCTTGGTGCGCAGTCATGGAAATTCCAGAAGACTGGGGATGGAAGTGAACTAAGGCTGGACGTAGTCCAGTCAGACCAACGAAGGATGCTGCTCCAGAAGTTCTTCTAAAAATCCTCTCCTGCCAATGCATGAAAGGATGTGGCACAGCATTAGGCTGCAGAAAATAAGGGTTGAGGTGCTCCACCACTTTGTATTCACTGTATTGGAGGCTATTGTCGACGAATTGTTGAAGATATGTGAGATGTCGAAGGCATGTAATGAATGAGATAAGGATCAAGAAGAAGAAAACACGATAAAGGTGAAAAAAACTGAACCAATTTGTGTATCCGAAGAAGTAATCAGCGGCCTTAATTAAAGACCTAAATTAAATCACCCGGATTGAAGTCGGGCACGGAGGGTTTTATTTTGGCATGTCAAGATGGTGTCATTTCCACCTTAACATATCGTCGACACATTTTGAGCCAAGACATTCCCGATGATAGCTGCAGGGCGTGCCATGCATACCCCGAGCATTTAGGGCACATACTAGCTGGTTGTCCAACTCAAGAGGGAATGACCTACATTCAAAGGCACAATGCGGCACTGAGAGTGCTTTATTACCATCTCTGTCACTCTTACGGCATTGGCCCTAATATCGCTCCGCTAAACGCTTCTAGGGAAATAGAGTCAATTGTCGAGAATGAGAAGTGCCGCATATACTGGAACTTCATATTCTCGAAAATTTTTTCTGTTGCACACTCGAGGCCTGACATAGTTCTCTTTGAATTCGACAAGCGAGCCATGCACGTTATCGAATTTTTGGCACCAGATGATAAAAGCATCATAGGCAAGGAGAATGAAAAGAGAGAGAGAGAGAGGAGAGACCTTGTAAGGGAGTTACGACGAGTGTACCCGGAATATTATGTTAAATTAATCGTCATCATCGGCGCTCTTGGAGGTGTCAAGCTTTCACTGGTTAATAGCGTGAAAAGCATCCCTGCGTGTGAATAATATGTTAAAAAACTCACGGTCTTCAGACGTCGTTTTGGCTGAAATTTTACCGCGATTTCGCTGGGATCGGGCGCAGTTTTTCCGATAAGCACCCGATGCCTCCGAAATCCTGCGATTGTCCTTATGACAAACTGTTATTTATATATAAGATACAATTGCGACCTATTAAAAGTGAATTATATATGTTTACAATACGAACTGATCATAACCAGTACTTCATGGGATCATACGGTCAGTGTATATATATTCACTTAATATAAAAAAGTTTTACGGAAATTCGTAGAGGATTTAGTCATCTATTTCCGAAAAACTGATTTTTTTCATTTTTTTCAAGATTGCGGAGAGAGCCGCAACTTTATTTTTGTGCAACAGGATGTTATTTAGAACACCAAAATTAACGAAAATTGACACTAAATAAATTTTCAGAATTTAATCATACTAAATAAAATTTCAGGAAAAAAATTTAATTAAGTCTTCGTTTTTCTCTGATATCAACATTTAGAGGGGTAAAAAGCTACTTTTATGTAATTTGCAGTTTTCATAACGACCTAATTCATGTAGTCTAAACTTTATATATAAATTTTATATCAAAATCCATAAAGTAAACATTCTAAAGAAAATATTTTTTATTTATTTTATTTTTTGAAACCTTTATTTTCAGTGGTTTCTTGATTTATTTTGAAAAATATTTTATTTAAAAATCTTTTACAGTCGAATAGTGCATTTTGTAAAATCACCATTTTTTTGTGAATCAAATTTTTGTATCAAATCCTTACGTTTTCATAAAATCAAGCAAAAATGAAAATCAAGAAGATCTTTGATAATTTTTGTTAAAAAAATGAGATTTATCTTGAAGAGAATGCCTTTTAATAACAAAAAATGTAGACCTATGTAAGCTACACCTTTTTTCTATAAAATATTTTTTTTGTAGTTATTAGTTAGAAAGTGAGAATAATTTGTACGATCGTAGTCGATATATTTAAATTGCACAATTTTGAATTTTCGCACCGCGATGCAAGTGACATCTATAGATGGTGTTTGATTATCGTAGATCGAATCTTCCGTTCGATGTATAGGAAGGAAGGACTCAGTCTTCTCATAGCCGTGCTTAAATAAACTTTTTTTAAATTCCTTATGTAAAACGGCCTTTTATCTACTGCTCAACCACCCCCTTCGGTGACTACAGTTATCAGAAGTAGGATCCGAGAGGCCTCGGGTATTCGGGAATACTGAAAATCAAATGTGAATCGAACATTCGTTAAAAAATCGTTGTGAAGGTATGAAGCATGGCTAAATCGCGTCGGTTGTGAACTTGTACAAATGATGGAAGCGTGATGCAGTTACGTTTACACCTCGGGCGTTAATCAGTTATGGGTTCCGACTAGTCTTGTTGAATACGGTTATTGGGTGCCGTCGAGTTGTGTGAGTTTCGTGAAAAGGGATAATACATGCCGACGTGTTCGAGTAAATTCTGGGACGATCGGTGCGTGAAGCCGATGTGTATTGGCGTGGAAAGTCAACGTGTTCGTGAACACGCTCAGTCCTGCAAGTCAAGTGCGTAAAAAGGAATACGGTTACTGAAAACCGTCGTGTGAAAAAAATGATGTGTGTATCGAAATTAGGTGTTTGTGCTGATGTGTTGGAAAATCGGGAAGTGACGCCGACGCGTTCATCGAGAGAATTCGACGGGTCACACAGAGAACGTTCTCGAATTTTCGATAAAGACAAGGTGGCGTATGCAAACGCGAAAAATGACGGGGTGAATCTAAATTCTCGTAATGGATCTCCTGAAATGAAAGACTTCCATGGATTTGATCCAAACGGTCAACAGCGTCGCGTAGACGAGGATGTGCACAGTGTGGTTGGATCTGACGATTCTGGAGTCTACAGAGCTACAGTAGAAGGAGCAGTCATGGTAAAAGTGGAAGACATTTTGCATCGACCACGAGGGCATGAAAATTGAAGGTCAGGTGTGCAACAATGGGAATCATCAAGAAGTTGCACAGGAGAATAATGAGAATAATGTCGAAAGATGGATTCGTCGAGTTGATGAAATCCAAGCGGCCTACGAGGTTCCAGACAATATTATCAAACTGCAAGCTTCGAGAAGACTAAAGCAGTGTGTACTAGGCAGTTACAACAATACGCCTGGAATTGTTGGAAAATAATGCGTTGAGTCGAAAGCTGAGATAACAGCAGTCTTAAAGTGTCGCGAAGTGTGCAGAAGCATTGTCAATTGAGTACGTGATAGAAGGGGTACAAGATTTTTTGATTAAAATGCATGCACGAGCAGGAAATTATAAGATACCCATTGATCTGTCAGATGGAATGCATGGTTCTAATTTTAAACCGAATAAATCTGTGGCAAGTAAAGCAGAAGATCCCAGATAAACAGGAGTCATGCCGCCGCGACCTAGATGTTATAACTGCTACGGATTTGGACATTTAGTCAGAGAATGTAAAAGTTCATCCAAGGAACGTGGAGCCTATTTCAAATGTCATCAGACATCACATTAAGCACTCTAGTGTCCTGCTGGATCTTTGAGAACACATGGAAACAATGGAAAGTTCGCAACGGAGTTTTCTAAGGGGGGGGGGGGTAGGCGTCATCGAGAGATCAACCGATAAACCAGGAACTCTATCCAACAGCGAATCTACAGTGGCATCACAAAAGAGAATTCCATTCATCGAACCAAGAACGACGGATACCGTTCTATTAAGCAGCGCACGAGACGATATGTATTTTATAGAAGTTTTATTTGATAATGTTAGTCCAGAATTGTCACTTTTTTAACGAATCTGAACAGCGAGTATTATATGCGGGAATAAACTATTCGCCTTTAAATATAGTTGGATATATCAAAGTGTATGTTAGGTTGCAACCTTTATCTGGTAGAATATTTTCGATTAAATTTGCTGTTGTAACATACACTACAATGAAATATGATGCTATTTTGGGGCGCGATTTTCTAAATGCCCCAGGGTTAACACTGATAAGACGTAAAGCGGTAACTTTTGAATACGAAGATCCGGACAATGATATAATGTGTATTAATCTTGCAGAGCAAGAACCTGATAAATTAAGTAATTTTTCGTTGACTCAAATAGGATCTAAAGTTACGTACGATTATTAAAATATGTTGAAAATTTTACTAGACCTCCAAGGAGCCTTTTTATTTTAAACCGCTTCGATTGTCATTGGTCGAAATTTTAAGACTGCGAGAAAATATTGAGGGACTTTTAGATCGAGGGTACATAAGATTGAGCCAATCAAACTATAGCAGTTCAATAGTTTTAACTAAGAAAAAAATGGAGAATTTAGGTTATGTGCTGATTTCCGTGCATTGCACAAAATATCCATACGCGAGCATTTTACTCTTCAGCGCATAGATGATCTTTTAGATAGACTCCATGGTAAAGTTTGGTTTACCAAACTTGACCTTAAAGATGGTTTTCGCTATCTCAGAATGTCCGAGAATTCGATTAAGTATACAGCGTTTAGTATTCCGGAGGGACAATATGAATATTTACGAATGCCTTTTGGAATTTTAATACGCCGTCCTATTTCCAAAGGTATTTACATTGCACTTTCCAAGACTTAATTAACGAGGGCAAACTGCTGTTATATTTAGAATATTTCCTAATTGCGACTAAAAGTCTCGATGAAAATTAGTCGGTTTTAAGGGAGGTTCTAAAATTAATGGCGAAACATGAACACATCAAAGCGATTTTAGAATATCCCTTACCGAAAAGTGCGAAACAAGTTCAGCAGTTTCTTGGGCTGGTTGGATTTGTACGTCGTTTTATACGCACTTTTGCCTTGATATCTAAACCGTTGTATGAACTTATAGAAAAAGAGATCCGAATTTGTTTTTGGGGAAAAAGAAGTGCGAGCTTTTGAGACTTTATTAGATTATTTGACTTGATTAGGATTCGGGCTAATCTTTTGTAGCGGTAGAAAGATAATTATTTACATCTTGTATTTTATTTTAGCTGGAGAACTACCGAGTTACAAAGTAAATACCACAGCTACGAGCTAGAAATTCTAGCCGTAGTTTACGCGTTAGAACGATTTTGAGTTTGCTTGACGGGAACACCGATTGTAATATGCACCGATTGTAACGCGATAAAACAATCTCTAAATATATCAAAATAAATCAAACTTTCTCTGATACGATAGAACGCAGAATTTTCGAACATATGAGGCATGTCGACGCTCTGAGCCGTGAAGTCTTTGTAATCGAACATTTGACCTTTGAACAAGAACTTATGTATACACAGTTGTTTGATCCAGAACTGAAAGAAATCCGCAAATCGTTAGAGCAGGGAGATAGTGACAGGTACGAAATTCGTAACGGTTTGCTCGACAAAAAGTACAAGGATTCTACTCTGCTCTGTGTACCTGCATCTATGATCAACAGCGTAATTAGATCTTGTCATGACAATATCGGCCACGTTGGGGTTGATAAAACTGTCGAATTGCTGTTGAGGGTGTATTGTTACCCAGAGTTACGTAAAAAAGTAAAAGAATATGTGGGTAATTGCTTGAAGTGTTTAGTGTATTCTGTGCAATCTGGTAAGAGCGAAGGTGAATTACATCTTTGGGATAGGGCGAAAAGACTTTTTGAAGCAAGTTTTATCGACCATTATGGACCCTAGAAATCTGCGAGTTTTGGATACAACCACGTCTTTTTGGTTATAGATGGTTACAATAAATTTGTTGTATTGTACACTGTAAAGTCGACATCAACGAAATAAGCTACAATAAAATTTGAGAATTATATACATCACTACGGTAAACCGAGATCTTTTATTTCCGACAGAGGCAGTTGTTTTACTTCTTAGGAATTTGATCAGTTTATGATTATAAGATGTATCAAACATATCAAAGTAGCAGCTGGTGCTCCTCGCGCAAATGGCCAAGCTGAACGCGTATTTAGATTCCTAAGGTCAACTTTGTCTAAAATAGTTGAGTCTTCGGATTGGAAAAAGGGGCTGCAAAATGCGCAATTTGTGATTAGAACTGTAAATAGAGCGATAGGTTTTTCACCAGCCTGTCTTCTTTTCGGGGCGGACCAAGTAGGGTTACCTGACAAAGAATTTAGAAAGCTTTTATTAGAACTTGAAAACGGAGAGAAACGACCCGAGTTGAAAGCCAAGTTGCGTGAAAAAGCCGATGTAATCTGTGAGAAAATGCAGTTGAAAAACATACAAGCGTTCGACGAAAAATACAAATGTCCTACTAAACACAAAAGTAGTGATTATATTATGATACCAAATATGGTTACCGAAAAAGGTGTAAAACCGTTTACTAGTGTTTATAGTTCTAACAGAACGCGTCCATGGGACGGGCAAACAATGCCTCTATTTGCAGATGCTCCTGATGATCGGGGCGATCATTTGCCAGGATAGGCCGAGCAGTAGTCGATATATTTAAATTGAACAATTTTAAATTTTGGTGCCGCGATGCAATTGACATCTATGGATGGCGTTTGATTATCGTAGATCGAATATTTCGTTCCATATAGGAAGAAATGACTCTCTTGTAATAGCTATGCTTGCATAAAGTCTTATTCAATTCCTTATGTAAAACGGCCTTTTTATCTACCGCTCAACCACCCCCTTCGGTGACTACACGATGAAGAAAACATTTTCTTGTAGTCTTGTTCACTTATAAAGAAATTTGTTGAGTTTTTACACTGCAATTTTGTATCAGCCTTAAAGATATTGACAAGCCACAACAGTTTTGTATTTAACTTCTAAAAAATAAGGTAAATTTACCTAACAGTTTTTTTTGCAAGTAACTAAAGGGGACGTTTGCACCGCACAACGGAAATCCGAGTATTCCATGCGTGTTCCTGTACATGAACTTGCCCGTGCAGGTAAATTATTGCAGGTAGGTTATTTAATAAATAACCTAATTTTAAATTTATTATTTTGCTTATCATTATTATTACAACTATAAGCCATTTCCCTTTCGGGGTAGATGTGACTTACTCGGTGGGGAAGGGAGTAATGTCAGGAAGGGGTTATAGAATTTTTAAATTAATCTAGAGCTCTTATGTTATTTATTTAAATAACGCGTTCGTTCCGCAAAACTGTTTCGACTTAGGTTGCTAACAAATCTCTTTAGCAATCACCCCAAGTAAAGATTCTTACAAACTCGTCATGTAAGGTTCCCCACCTGGGTGCATTAGTATCTAAGGTCTTTTGTTTCAGGCGTCATTTTTCTACCGTTTCTCTTTTTATCAAACTATATTTGTCGCCATACTTTTCTGTCCTGACATACTTGTTTAACTTCTTTCACGTCCATGCATTTTTTTATGCAAACTCACGTGTTTCTGTGGCTTCTTATGTCTCTTCCAACTAGGGTCTCATTCACACATTCTAAAAATTTTATACCGCTATCTGCCTCTGGTCACACTGCCATTTATTTACCTTCATACACTTGTTTCGTTAGTCATTCATTTGGCATTCTCTTTAACATGCTCAAACCATCTTACCCGATTTCTTTCCCATATGTTAACTGGTGTGTCTCTGCACCACATTCTTTGAGAATTATCTCGTTAATCACTTTGTACATCACAAAAAAAGTGATGAAAATTAGGTCCTTTTTTAGCAATCTTTATTTGTTTATAAGAATATCTAATTTATTTATAATAATTCAATTAAACAATTTTTCAGTATAAGTCATTCCGAAGTTCGGGATCAACCGCATATTAGATGAAAGGTTTGAAATCGGAAAACGAAAGCATAAGGTAACACATGTATTTTACATGGATGATCTTAAGATCTATGTTAAAAATAAAAAGCAATCACGCTGTCATCCATTTCATCCATCAGATTTAGTCTTTCGAACAGTCGGCGAGAAATAAAGTATCTGCAATAAGCATGTTTGCCGTCCCGGTAGTAATCTATTCATTCGGAATGGTTCCATGGATAAAGGACGAGCTTAGATCCCTTGATATCGGGACACGAAACGTTATGCACATAAAGAAAAGCATGTACCTTAAGTCTCCTGTTCCGCGATTCTACATCTCCGGCCGTCAAAGTGGTCGCAGAATACTCAATCTTGAATGTCTTCACAACCGGACTATTTTAGGTACAGCAAATAAAGTAGCAAATAGACGAGACCCTAATCTTAAAATAGTCGGGTAGCAGGAAGAAGTTTGTAAAGGAGCGTTTTTGCACAAAGCAGCAGGGAACGCAGTTAAAACAACCTATCTTGACTTCAATATTAAGAATAAGAAAAAAAACCGAAGGGTTCATTTTGGCATGTGAAGACGGTGTCATTTCCAGTTTAACATAGCGTCGCTACATTTAAGGGCGAAGACTTTCCCGATGATAGCTGCAGAGTATGTCATCGCACATACCGAGCATCTAGGACACATACGACTTAGTTGTCCAATTCATGCGGGAGCGACAGACATTCAAAGGCATCATGTGGCACTAAGGTAGCTTCATTATCACCTATGTCACTCTTGCGGCATCGATCTTAATACTGTTCCGTTAAACGCTCCTAAGGAAATCTAGTCTATTTTCGAAAATGAAAAGTGCCGCATATACTGGAACTTCATATTTTCGGGTGATTTAGGGTTCTTTCTTACTCCGGTTCTTCAGGAGTGAGTACTTGAGATGGATAAGATTTGATGCATTTTGCTTACCCCTGATGTTAAAGTTAAGGCTGTTTGTTTCATCAGCCTCATCTGCTGCTTTATATAGAAACGCTCCTCTGCCAACTTATTCGTACTTCTTGGCCAGTTGACGGCGCGAGATGATGAATCGCGAAAGAGAAAACTTAATGTGCATGCTTTTGTTCAGGTACGTAACCTTTTGTTACCCGATATCAAGGGATCTCAGCTCGTTCTAAATGAATAGAGTACTAATGGGAAGGCAAGTATGTTATTTGCAGACACTTTGTTCCTCGCTAACCGTTCGGGAGAACAAATATGCCATATGAGAAGTCTGTGTCAGCTTCGGAGTGTACCCTTTATAGATGTCACGTCCTTTATGAGGCCCTCTGTGGTACAGCGCTTCTGTAGGCGAGCGCAACGTCTTTGGGGATAGTTTTAAGTGTATTTTATTTTCTACTTTATTTCCTCGCTTCAAATAAACCTTGGCAAATTTTCTATCCAAAATTCAATTCCAATCTACTAAGTGTTTTTTCGACAATGCTAGATGTAGCTGCTCTTTATTTTTAGCATGGATCTTAAGACCATCCATGTAAAATACATAAGTGACCTAATGCTTTCAGTTTCCAGTTTTTCGCAGAAGTGCCCTTCAGAATGGCGAGGTGCCAGAGACAGTTTCATTGGTGTGAGGAAAAAGAAGACTTAGCTTATAGTGTTACACGATGTTTTCTAGCTGAGATAGTAAATCTGGTTTTCCAAAGCAGCTATGGGAGTTTGAGCGGAAACTTTCCGGTAATCATGTCATGTCATCGATAGAAAGCGCTGATAAAAGGCTGTGTCTTTGCAGAAGCATGTATCGATGGGCAGGTTCTCCCGACATCCTGCTACGCATTTATTTGAGTTACGTTGTTCGAACATTCCTTGCCACACATATTCGATTTTCCGAACAATCCTAGCATTTAAGATAGCTGTAAACATATTATACAGTGTATGCAGAACAGTGATTGGCCTGTAATACTTAGGGTCAGCTAAGTTGCCAATTTTTTGTAGGAGTACTGTGCGCCCTTCCACAAACCACTGCGGAATAGGCTCTTCCGACTTTGAATATGAGGTTAAAATGTGGGTCAGATGGTGGTGGGTAGAAGGAAACGTCTTCCACCAGAAGCCCTTAATGCCATCTGTTTCCGAAGCTGAATAGTTCTGCATACCTCTACTACTTTTTTCTTCGTCTCGGTATTAAAAGGACAAAATGCTTCGACCTCGTCTTTCTTAGGCGGATGGTCGACAGTAAGTGGAGGATCTTGGAAGCGTCGAGATCGGCCAGGGAAAGACTGTTTGTTTTCACTGACTCACCTGCACCTCCGCTTTAAACTTATTCTAGCGTTAGATAGATAGTACCAATACACTGCCAAGAATATTCTGCCTGATGATCAGCAGCTTTGACTTGTTACGTGGGCGATAAAGGATCCGCAGTTCGCATACGAATTGTCTAACCGGGGAAATTCCGGCCAGATGTTATGTAGTCAATCATACAATGTCCTTGATATAGAGTAGGCTCTTCGCTTATATAACCACTTATCCAGAGTTGTTCGGTATGGTTTCGCAGACGTCGATGCGAAGAGTGCATGAGTTCTGAGTGTTGCGCGCACCACAGAGCATGCAGTCGTGTCATCTCCTAGTTCAGGGGCCATACTGGTATTGTAGAACTCTAGCAGGTCATCATTGAGTCGATCTGCTCACCGAAAAGTATTGAGATTCCGCCGGTTTACTGAATTGACTCCGTCTTGGTTTGCTCCTTCAAACCATTTTTTGCAACTAGTGCGCCTATATCGTATTTTTTTAAACATTTAATAATGCAAAAATATAACGAACAACATTTACATTACAAAATTATTCAAAGAGACATTGATTATTGCATTATCCCTTTTATCACAAATTTCATGTGGTTTTTCAAGTTCAAGATATCAGGTAATAATAATAATTGGCAAATGTAATTGTAAGAATCAATTTTTAAGCGCACTGCAGTATTTACAGAATAATAAATAGTTTGGTATATATAAATTTCATACTTTGTTTTTGGCCATAATTTCGGCTCTTTCGGCCCGCTATGTACTGGATACTATGGAAGTTTTTTAAGCTTGAAAATAAAATCAGCTGTTTAAATACTTTTTCAAAAAACAAATGTTTGATCTTTTTTAGATGTTACAAACGAAAAATGAACATCTTTTATCCATGACAGTGTAAATGTACCTTATAAATTATCAGCTGGTGCGGCCTGAGCGCGTGCATACTCTAAGAAAAAATTATTGAAATTTCAATTTTAAAACTTCCACTGTCACTCTATAATATAAAAAAATATTTATAAATATAAAAATATTTTATTTGCAGTATTATAAAAATGTTTGCACAAAATAAAGATGACAAAAAGCGCGTGGAGAAGGCACTTGAATCTTCTGGCATTCCATCTGGAAAGGTAAAGCACTACTAATTTAAATGGTTATAAAGGTGTTGATTAGCATGAGAGATATGCTGCAGGCCATACTAAAAAGATACATAAGTGACATTTTTATGAAAAATTAGTTTTTGGTATCGCTGGGTTCGTAATAGAGAGACAGACAGAGAGGGAGGGAGAGAGAGTTGCATCTAACTATGTTAATAAAAATGATTCATCATTAATATTTATTAAGAAAATGATTGTTTATTGATGAGGAAAGTAAAATAAGTTGAAAAATGTAACATAAAAAAATACGCAAAGCACTTTTCGTAGCCTAACATTTGTACAAGGCATGTAATACGTCATCAGCATTCAAACAGCTCGGAATTCGATCGAAAATATAAGAGAAATAAGTCCTGGATAGACACACTAGCGACGACCATTCAGTTAGGTTCGGAACAGTCGCTGAATCCTAAATAGGCTTGCTCAAAAACACTACACTTTTTTAGAGGGCAACGACCCCCCCCCCCCCATTTAATTCTAAATCTAGAAAAAGATATTTCCTAACTTTTGTAGTTTTGATTTTGATTTTTACAGGTGCTGGTTTTGACTTGAAATTCCCCATGTAAAATGCATGTGGAAAAATCACTTTTTTAAGTTTTTGGAATAATTGTTTAGAGATTGGGAAAATGTGACGGAAAACTATTGAGACTTGTAAAAAATTATCGAACTAGAATCTCATGTATGAGACGTATGGGTTTGAGATTTCGAACACAACCCCACGAGTCCGTAAAAACTACCCTTAAAGCTAAAAATTCCAATTCTTCATGTAATCGACCTTTCGATCACGGTATTCTTGTCTTTCTTTACAAAAAATTATTTATATTGGTATAGTACAAGATTTATCAACATTAGTTAATTAGTTTTTAAATATTTTAACATAAATCAACATTGGTTAATTAATTTGAAATTGTTTAAACAATTTGTTTAAATAATAAAAAATAAATTAAGCAATGTTAATGAATGTTCTCCTATAATAATATAAAATATTTTACGTAAAAACGAGGTCGATTTCATGAAGAATTTACATTTTTCGGTTTAAGGGTAGTTTTCAGGGATGTTGGTGCTGTTTTCGGGATGTCAAACCCATATGTCTAATAAATAAAATCCTTCGTTGAATAATTTTCTATCAGCCTCTATACTTTTCTTTCATATTTTCCCAAAACCTAAAAAATTATTCCAAAAACTCAAAAAAGTGATTTTTCCTCGTGCATTTTACAGAGGAGACTTCAAGTCAAAGCCGCCAACTGTAAAAAAATAGGAAATTTCTTTTTTCGGATTTTGAATGAAAGGGGCGCTGGGTCGCCACTCTCTAGCAAAAAAAAACAAACTTTGTCATGCATTTTTGAACCGCCTTAATACATATTGTCCCTTGCGTATGTTTTGATGTTGTATTTTGAGATAGCTCTCGAGCTATTCGACACGTGCATCGTCCGCAAGTGATTGTGTTCCTTTTGCCGTGTATTTCTAACTTTCCGCGACTAGTAAAAAATCGCAAGTCCATTTTATGACAGAAATTGTTTTAAAAATCCATTTTTTATTGCAAAATATGAAAAAGCACTTTATTTTAAACCCAAATATTGTATCCTAATTATTCAAAATTTTGTAAGATATTAGAGTTCTTTGGGC
The DNA here is from genome assembly GCA_010014905.2 of Druon quercuslanigerum. NCBI lineage: Eukaryota > Metazoa > Arthropoda > Insecta > Hymenoptera > Cynipidae > Druon > Druon quercuslanigerum. Next base: position 33,196 of record JAAAKG020036663.1, read on the forward strand.
AAACAGTTTTTTTCTGTTTTCTCAGTACGAGTGAGATTGGACTTATGTGTCTTTTTAATTTGTGCAGCAGTATGTACAGACAAATAAATTTGAAATCGGATAGGGAGTCTATGCTCAAGTACGACAATCATTTGTACACAAATATGCTGTTTCTCCAAGGGAAAAACGAAACATATCATGCCGATTTGCCAAAAAGATTGTACAAAATTACAAGTATTTGAATTTAAAAAATTAACAATGCAGATCTTAAGAAAATGTTAAAAGTTGTTTTTAAAAGTGTGATATTTTTTATTGATATTTTATCGTTTTGGCAAAAAGAGTATTTTTGTTTTTAAATATACTCTTTAGATTAGAACGGACCTAGACAAAAATCAAGAAAAAGGAGAGGTTGAGACAGGCCCCCCAACGTGCAATATATTTCATCGTAAAAAACTTTCGAGCAGATGGTTTAAAGCTCTGTCGCTGAGGCGCAGATATCGTCAGCTAGGCTACACACAGCCTAATTTTTATTTTTAACTGTCACAAATGTAATAAACTACTAAAATTTATTAATAGCTATATTTTTTTATGTCCTGAAGAGCAGTTAATGCATTCTGTAAAACCTCCAATATCAATTCTGTTGAATTTCTATGTTAATTTAACAAAAATTGTTGGAAAAATTAAAAAAAGCGATTATCAAAAATAGCACTGACGTTACCTTAACGGTGCACGGTGGGGAAAACGTATTTTTTAGTTTAAAATCTTATAAAATTAACTTCCTTATCTCCACTCCATGAACAAATTCATTTATCTATTTAAAATTTCATTTTTACAAAATTGGTTTTGTGGATTTAAAAAAATCACTTTCTGCTCGCTACGCCATCGAAAAAAAAATTAATAAGTATTTTTGGGTGTTTATAACCTTGATGGCAGTTTAAAAATCATAAGGTTGAGTGTGGCTTAGCTGGGAACATCGGTCAGCGACAGGCATTTGAACTATCTGCCAGAAACTTTTTCACGGCGAAGTCCATTGCAGCTTGGGAGGCATGCGCTAGGTTTTTTGAGTAAATTGACTTGGTATATTTTCAGTAAAATCACTGTCATTACGTCAATCTTTAACCCTTCTTTTAATTGTGTGTGTGTGTTTGTGTGCGTGTGTAATTAAAAGTTTGTCATAAGGACAACCGCTCCCAGCGAAATCGCAGTAAAATTTCAGCCTTTACCACGTTGCACGTCCGCGCGATAGGTGGTTACAGACTGTGAAGTAACTCAATACGACGATTTGGCAAAACTCTCGTGTACCTTGAGTACGCGGAGCGACTCAAGGACAACCGGCTTCTACCATTTGCCTGCAAGTGCCTTAGTATCTTGTTGACACGCAGGGATTCTTTTCAGGCTATTACGCATTGAAAACCTGGCATCTCTAAGAGCACTGATGACTGATTGAGGATCCCTGTCCCAAGGGTTTCTGATGATCATGGTTACAATAATTAATAAGTAGTTGCGAACAATTGTTCAGGAATGGTCCCAAATAAATAAGCCCTAAACGAAGCGTAACAGCAGTGCCGAAAGATTTTTTGTATGAGGAGGAAAAATTGCCAAAAGACACTCAGCTGAAGGCTGGGAAATTTTGGATTCTTATCGACTAAAACCCCTTCTCCCGCATCTACCAACGACCCAGGAGCCGCGAGCCCACACCTACTTCTAAAAGCCTTGCGCCACACTCCATTCAGAAAACCTTTTAGGTTTTCTTTTTGGAGTAGCACGCGGTCGCGGTGCCACCTTCTCCAGACACTGCGCCGCCTTATGGTTCTTCAGGCCGCATCTGCGACAATGGCCACTTCGGTCTTCTTCGGTGCATTCCTGAGAAATATGCCCAGGATTGTGGCAACGGTAACACCAGGCTTCAGCACTGTGCGGCTCACCCGACAGTGTTCCCATACGACCTTTAGTCGGCCGCCAGGTCCACCTTTCTTTCTGTGACTGCGTCCAGCTCAGCAAAGGGTAGGACACAACCCCTGATGCTCCTTTTGATCAAGTTGATCGTAGGAGTTGCACCAATGTGATCCACTAGAACCGCCTTGAGAGCTTCCTCAATATCTACCACTTCAGTAGTCTCCACTAGGTCGTATACCATTAGTTTTCCTCTGCCTGCATATTTTTTCCCAGCAGCAGGTTTGATGGCAACAGCCTCTCTGGGGATTTCCCTTCTCCTTTCTGTCTTTCGACGACAACGTTGCTTCTCACCTTCTGGATCCTTTGTGGTCCTTTCCTCCGTTTCCTTAACGCCAGTTTCAGGCAGCTGCCTTTTCTTTTTTCATAGTTCAGACCTCAGTCCATTTACCCTCAACCTGGGTTTTGGACTTCTTGGAGGTCGGGTGTTTCTCAGACCCCACTGATCAGTCTGGAACTGGCTTCCTTGCCGCACTCTAGAGCCACTGATTCGCCAAGAGACTGCGACATTTCACCCTCGATTTATCCTCCATTCTCGCCTCTTTAGTTCCTTCTCCGATTTCTTTCATCCATTCTATGAGTTCCATCGAGCGTATGACCTCGATTTCATAAGCCAGACGGCTGCTAGTCTCGCAGTTCTACTTTTTTGTTTTGTAGGCCACCCTCAGAATTTGTTGAATCTTCGTTCACCTGATCCGTAGTATTTTCCACTTCAGGAGTGCTGCCTCGCCTCTTCCTTTTAGCCATGTACGCCTCATTACATAGTGAAAGGGTTCTAGTTCTGGGTGGCATCCTCCGAGAAGAGTTCATCTCCTCCAGAACTTCTATCTCCTCCACAGACAAGTTGTGCGATTGCCCCCCCCCCATTTGCGGGGCCAGCGTCGACCACCGGGGTCTAAATTTTTTGGAAACACTATTTTCATGCGATTTTCATTAGGGTTTCGGCCGCCCTGTTGTCGGGATTTCATCGTGCCCTGTGACCACCCGTCTCACCGTCGTGATACGTGACGATAGGTGTGATTTGCCACGGTTCTACTGGAAGCTGATGTCATTTGTAGATAACAGTTACTCTCAGTGGGACACTGCGGTGGTTTTCTATCCTTTTTTCAGAATCATGTATACAAAATATATGTGTGTGTACTGTCTGTCTAATTTAAAATAATTCGGTCTATAATGTTGTGATTCTTGGATAATAAATTTCGCATTTACATATAAATTATTTACGGTTCATGAAGGTGGTGCATGTGAAATTCTTTCATTCAGAAGCCATACTGCATCAGGGGTATGGTGCGATCTATTCTATATCTTGAAAAATGTGTGCTGCGGTTTTTCCATGACTTTCTTCGATTGTCACTCCGTACATTGTTTTTTGAAGAGTTATAGGAAATCTAACTTATTAAAAAAATACTATCAAAAATTATTTAAAGAATATTTTCTTTCCTGACGCAGGCATGGAATTTCAGGATGTTGTATCACACCCCTGCATTGCTTATAGAACAATATATCTGATGCATCGCGAGAAAAGGGACCTTAGGGTTGCAAAATCGATTTTCAGGTTTTTGGTGCTATTGATCCAGACCCTCCAAATTCTACGCATCTTTCCGTTCTGGTTCCGTGTGACTCAGAAGCTCGTTTGAATCGCTAAACACGGACCGAGAAGATGCAGAGATGATCCCTACTCTCTGAGTGTCTTACTCAAACCGTTTCTTCAATCGCTTTTGCTGAAAAATTCGTCTGCTAACCCTAAGGTGCTTTTCCTCGCCAGCACGTCACATAACATCTAAAAGTACATCAAACTTCTTCCTTTCAGACTGAAGGGGTACCTCTTCAAAAATTGCAGTTTGAGGAGTTCTTCCATTTTTACAAAACTCTTACTCAGCGTACCGAGGTGGAGAACATTTTTGAAGAAATTATCGGAAATTCTAAACGCAAACTGATGTCAGTACCACAGCTTGTCGACTTTCTAAACCAAACTCAAAGAGATCCTCGGTTAAATGAGATCTTGTATCCGTATGCGAATGCGGCCCGTGCAAAGGATATCATCAATGAATATGAACCAAATAAATATAATGCAAGCCGAGGTCAATTAAGCTGTGATGGTTTTTTGAGGTACTTGATGAGCGAAGATAATCCGATTGTTGCTGTGTCCAAGTTCGAGTTGTCGGACGATATGGATCAACCTCTTGCTCATTACTTTATAAATTCTAGTCACAATACGTACCTCACTGGTAAGCTTAATTTAAAAGCTGTTTTTATAATTTTAAACAATTTTTGTAAGAGAAATTAATTGATTACAATACAGGTCATCAACTTACCGGAAAGAGCTCTGTGGAAATCTATAGACAGTGTTTACTTGCTGGATGTCGCTGCGTTGAACTTGACTTCTGGAATGGAAAATTCGATGAGCCCGTCATCGTTCACGGGTAATTCTATTCTAATAATCTGCGACAATTTGATATCAACAACATGAAGCCAAAAGCACTGAGAGTTTCGTACAAAATACTTACTAAAGTACATGATAATATCTACTGTAGGAGAGCCATGCTGCGGTGCGCAGCATGGCGAATAAAAAGAGTAATTCTACTGTCTGATTAGTTTTATGCGAAAAATGAATGCAAAATTAATAAGCGTTAGCATTATTGCTAAGGTCAATCTTAATTCTATATCTAGGATGTCTTATAACTTTTTCTTGATAAAAGACAAAATTTTTGCGGCTTTCGTTTTTGAAAAAATCTGATCAATTAAGTAGGTATTTAAAAAAATCGAAACACCCAGTCTTTCTCGAAAACGAAGCCAGATATGGAAAAAATATAAAGAAGCAAAATTGCTTATGATAAAAAGTTTTTAGTTTCAAAAAACATGAGTGATACATTTCTAGTTTTTCTACTCAAAATAATTATTTTGAGAGCAAGAATAAAAAAAGAAAATTTATAATGAAATCAAGAAGTAAATTTAAAAAAAATGAGGTTTGAAAATATTAAGAGGTCTTTTTAGAGCAGCTTTTCTGAGGAACAATTTCGCTGTCTTATTTAATATCCCGCTTCGATTTTAAGAAAAACAGGTTTTTTTATTATTAATTATTAAGTAAAAATAGATTTTCGTCAATAGCGGCTCCAGTGAAGATGTTTTAAATTCGAAAAATAGCTGTAAGATATCTTAGATACAAAATCAGAAGAAATATTCTTTTAGCACGCTCCTTTGGGTTGAAGTCATTTACACGAAACTGTCATTGTTTTATTCACCATGCCTCTCACAGCCACGATAGTCGACATTTCCCTACTAACTCTATATGGGGATATCAGAATGTTTATAAATTACTCGATAAACTGGAAAAATGATTACAAATACTAAAATGTTAGCAATTTTTTCTATTTCTTAACATACGTAATATTTTTTAAAAATAACGGAGAATATATTAAAAGATATTTTTTGTATTATTTATATTTTAGCAGGCATTCTGTAAAAGGACAATATTTTTAGTTAACCCCGTAATTTATTGGAAACATGTTGCAACATTACTTTAAACATTTGATAACGGCATTAATATCCGGTAGATTAAATTTAATACGCGCGCTTTGTTTGTTAAGCTTTCTAAAATATATTTCTGTTCTAGGTTCTTTGTTCTCGCGTTTCATAAAAAGCTTGTCTGTTAAAAACTAAGTCTCTTTCTGTAACTATTCCGGCTGTTTTGTAATCTTAAAAAAAATTTAACGTTTTCGATCGGTATTACTAGTTGAATGAGGTTTAAAGCATGCCGGGTGGCTTCCTGATATTTGTATGTTGTTCATTTTTGACAATTTAATACACTCTAATTCTACTAAATTTGTCGAAAAACATGCTCGAAGTCATTTATTAAGTTTCTGATTTCTTTGGCTTCTTCTTCTACTCTATCTTATCTTATGGAATGCTTTCTCGATGCACTCAGTGCACTGACCAAATTTACGGAATATGCAGGTGTCGTGAATTTCTCAGGTCTGATGTTTTCGTTTAATTTGCAAATGACAAAATCGTAGACCGATACTTCGGTGCCTTTGTAGAATGTGAGGGATTTTTTTTTTCTTGTCCTATTCCACTCGAAGATGTTATGTATAGGTACTGGAGCTGAGATTGTCGGTAATCCGGCTACCGCGCCAGCTTAGCTCTACTGTTGCACATGCTTACCAAACATGTGACTGCAATTTTGGCTCCTGAATAAAAATAGATTCTAGAATCTATAACCCTCACTGTTTGTGACTTCAGTTTTAAATGCTGTGAGTTCAATCTGAAATTCCAAAGTTTCCGAGTCAGTAGTCCCTGAAACATTAGCAACTTGAAATACTCATAATTATATAGTCTAGAATCATTTTTAACTAGGAAATTATTAAATTGTGACTAATACATCCATATTGAAACACTGAGAATTGAAAAATTTTTATTCGTAAATGTAAAAATCACTTTAAAATAATTGGCAAAATTTCACTGTTAAACTTAGTTAATTTTTCTACATATGAGATGCCTTTGGATTTTTAAAACTTTTTTGTGTTAACTTAAAAATTTTACACCATATAAAACAAAAATTCGCGCAATAACTTAGAGAAGTTAGTTATTCTATTTATATTTATATTTAAAATGAACCCCAACATTTAAAAAAAATATATGTTTCTAAATGTTAATTAAATTTTAAAGAAACATGGAAATTGGCACACTCTTTTTGTAATGTTTTCTACAAAATTAACAAAAATACTTTACCACAGGCTAAATTTACAGATAATTTTGTCAGCATCTAACTCGGCTCTTAATGTATTTAAGCGAAAAAATCATAACTCATGTGTAATTAAAGTTAAAATAACATACGCAAATATCGAAAAACAAGCCGTCTCATATTAATTCGGAATCGTTTACAACCTTACAGCTATTAGAAAACGAGAACTACAACTAACCTCCCTAAAACTTTAAGTTCGTTACAAAATGCATATTTATTGCAAATGTTCTTTTTTAATAAGGAGAGTATTATTAGAATTATTTTTATGAAATAAATATTATTTTATAACAAATTATAAAAGATCATTGAATATCGTCAAATCGAATAAAGAGTAGATATATGACAAACAATTCAATATAAAATTATAAATATCCTAACAATCTGATGCTAATCTGAAAATCTACACCCGCTCCCATACTTTCTTCCTCGCCGACTGTTTGGAAGACCAAATCTGCCGGATTAGAAGTAGTATCCTTTATAGGTGTCATATCCTGAATGAGGCTCTGCGTCAGGCCCAGGTATGTATGGGTCTCCTCAACATCAAGATGTCGTATAGCGCTTTTGCCGATAAGCTCAGGGTGTACGAGGCTGCCATTAAGTTTTTCTGGCTCCAAATAAACCTTCACGCATTTTTCTAACCCAAACTCCATTCAAATCTCCTGTGAGTATTCGTCGACAACCTCTAGAACTAGGTTAACTTCCTTTTTATTTTTAGCCTAGATCTTAAGGTCATTCATGTAAAATACATGAGGGACCTTATGCTTTCAATTTCCAGGTTTGCCGCAAAAGCACCCTTTAGAATGGCGAAATGCGAGAGATAGTGGCAATAAGATGAAGCAAAAGAGAAGTGGGCTCAAGGCCGTTGATATATCGCTCTGGAAGAAAACTGCGTCATTGCCGATACATCTATCGGTGAGCAGGTTCTACCGGCATCTTGCTATGCCTTTTTTTGAGCCGTGATGTTCTTAAATATCTTGCCACACAGGTCCGATTGTCCGAATAGTCCTATCATTTAGGATACCTATGAAGATCTTATACACTGTGTTCAGACATGTGATTGGCCTGTACTTCTTCGGGTCAGTTAAGTTCCCCATCTTTGGCAGGAGTACTATGAGCCCTTTCTCAAACCTCTCCGGAATGGAGTCTTCCGACTTTAGATATGAGTTGAAAATGCGGGCCGATTGCTGGCGCGTTGAAGGAAACTTCTAACTGATCCGCATTTCGCGGGCGAACTGTCGAATCTTGGTGGTGAAATTCCTGCCAGATGTTAAGTAAAAAATGACACACTGAGTACGCGACGCGTATTGTCTTGCTCAGCCTATATTTTTGGTGAGTTTATGCGTTCGTCTTTTGGTCTTATACACGGCTATTGGTTTTGTTCTACGGTATGCATCCGCCAAAGCTCTTCCTGCATTATAAACACCACAATTGATAGTCCAAAAGTTTGATTCCGAAAAATCTCCACGAAGCTCGTCATGCAGTTTAGCCGGATCTTTAGCCTTAAGACAAACCTGAATGTTGATGTTTCTCCAGGTCCTGAAACATAGCTCTTCTTCTATTAGATGCCTGCTCGCGGTAGGTCTCAGTGTTACCTCTCTTCTTTTATTGCCGGCTTGTTCTGGTTGCGGTTGAGTAGACGCCCCACTTATATAATCCCTTTTCCGGAGTTTCTCGGCATGGTTTCGCAGTCTTTTATCCGAAAAATTCAGCAGCTTTAAGTGTTTGAGTGTACACACACACACTCACACACACACACACACACACACAAAATTATCATTATCACTTACCTTCTAGCGCCAAGTCCACGACGACTAAACTTTTTAACAATTGATTTATGAAATTATTAGAATAAAATGAACTGCATTTACAGTAATTTATATTAAACTGTGCACGTGCTTACGAAAACCTGAAAATTTCCATACTTGTCATAATTGTTTTTAATTTATTGGGCATCGGCAAAACTGATGCAGGAGTAGTTTTTGAGGGGACGGGGATGTTGAAATATCATATCTCAGGTTACTAAGTTTATAAAAAGTTATAAAGACTGATTATTATGGAAATTTCTAGATTTTCGTAAGTGTGTAATGTAAAAATATCGCTAGCGCCCCTGTAGACAAATTCATTGGGATAAACCACCTTGAGGTTAGCAAAAAATTTGGAAGTGTCCGAAGTAAAAGTTTTCGCTCAACTGTGCATGTGCACAGTTATATAAATGCTATCTGGGCCCCTGCACAGCTGGATACAAATTGATACAAAGGCAATTAATTCTATTTTATTATTTTAATTAATTAATTAATTATGTGTTTTAATTCTTTTAAATTTATATATTCATATATGGGACGTGCGCCAAAGAAAGGGGGCTTACTCTAAAAAAATGGAAATCGAGGTTTCTACATCTTTCGATAGTTTTTAAGTTGCTCTTTTTAATAAAAACCATCGAAAGAAATTTTCCAGTATTATTATTGCTAATAATTGAGTTGTTAGGTACTCGAGAAGTCGGGCGTTCCTGTAAATAGGCAAAAGTAGTATCTCCTGTGTGATCCTTCTGAAAAATAGCATCTCACAGGAGAAACTCTATAGCACAAACTCGGGATACTCCCTTCTCTACAACATTACGTAACATCGAGAAGGGAGAGCCTGAGTAAGACTATAAAAAGAGCAACCCAACCGAGAAAAGGAATGCTGGATCTTGTAGCTGAAAGGCACAGATCGCAGAAGCGAGTTGGTAGGTGAAGCCCAGAGTCTAAACCCTCTGGAACTTGTCCGAGCACTCTCTTCTAAAGAAATACAATTCTAATTTATTGGAATTTTATTTTGGTTAAGTTCTCTTTACGACTGCCCAGATGGATAATATCCCCTGACGCTGTCGCCAAAAACAGCTTATCGTAGTGGTCTTCTGCTCGTCAGAATTATAAAATCTTAGAACTTTTATTTTTCGAGAATTTCTATTTTACGAGAGTTTACGAGCCTACAGTTCTTTTCAGGATAAAAGTCCCTAAGTCAAAAATATTCGATAATAAATAGTATTTCTCAGGCTACAGCCTCAAATTCTAAAAGAGATATTCTCTTCTATGGAACTTTACCTCCGCTTTCTCGAGAAACTACAGGCATAAAGCACTGTAAATTGGTCAACAGAATCGGAGGCTAAGTATTTACAATCTTCCCGTCAATGACCAGTTCGTGTACAAGAGATTTAGAGCTTCAAACCTCTATACCCTGTTGCGAGCACATCTGCACATTGAAGGCAAGGAAAAGATAATATTTTCTAACGATTAGACGAGACCCGAGAGTCTTCCGAATCTTTGTACATTAAAAGGCTCGTAGACCCTAGCCCCTTACTTCCGTTCGCCAATTGAGCTGTAGTAACAATAGTGGCAGGCTATTAGACTCAGAGGCCCGAGACCCTCGTAGCGTGAGCGTGCAACCCAGGTAGCCCTTCTAGCACCTAGGGATTAGAGCCTGAGCGATAGGCTATATAAGAATAAAAGGCTCATAATCGCTATTTAAATTTTAACTTGAACGGCTACCTTTCGAGCACGTGTCGTGCAAACCGTTTACCTCCTGTGCGTAAGGTGTTTACGATTTCGGTCCAATGACCCATTTTTCCGGAATTTACCTAAAATAATAATCCTTGTCGCTCGAAGCGAAAGGTCAATGATCTTATGTGCTGATTCTTACTCTTATAGGTAGTTATAGGCTCATTATATTACGGCTATGATTGAGTCATAAATAAGAATTTAAATAAAGATTAAATTCATAGTCGTCTCGTACGCAATGTACGCGTTATTTTATTGTTCTATTTGGAGAAACAACATTTCGCTATTATTTAGAATAGGGACTCGAGAATTATATGTATCTAATTAGGGTAGCTCAGGTTTATATAAATAAACGACTATTAGATTAACCCTTCTCAGTTAACAACGCCCAAAAAGTCGGCGGTTGCAATATATATATATATATATATATATATATATA
>JAAAKG020036664.1:0-19255 GCA_010014905.2 Druon quercuslanigerum
AGTTTTAAAAAGGTTTAAAAATTTGAAAAAATTAAACAAAATATACACTGTAAAATTCCCAAAAAATAAAATATTCGAAACAGAAGATTATTTCTCAATTTCAAATTAAAAAATTGGAAAATTTCTGAAATTTTATAATATGACCTAATTAAAAAATTTCTGAATCTAAACAGATAAAAACATTTCCTAAATGATAAATTAATAATAACATTAAAAATTATAAATATAACAAAAAATATTTTCATCAAATAAAAGTAATTTATTTATTATTTAAAAATATATTAATTTTCTAAATTCAGGAATTTCATATTCTCGGGAATTTTTTTTAATTGGAATTTTTAAAATTCGGTAATATCAGCATTAGTCAAGAATTTCATTGTTGGGGAATTTTCCAATTCGGAAAATCTTAATTGAAGAAAATTATCTAATTTCTAAAATTTCCTATTTTGAATAATTTTTTGGGACAATTTCCAGTATATAGAATTTTGTTTTTCGAAATTTTTCGAATATGTTGATCCTTATAAGGATTTTCAAAAATTTGTTGAATGTTTAAAAAGTTTTAAACATAAAAGTCTTAAATATCTTTAACTGACTCGAACTCTTCCGAAAATTTCTTTTATAATAAAAACTTTTCTTTAAAATTTTCTATAATCTTTTCCGACTTATATGTGAAATTTTAGAAAATGTTTTTTAATTTAAAAAAAAGAAGAAATGCCTACATTCTACAATTCTCGAAAAAAAATATTTAAAATAGAAAATTCCCTGAATTATAAAATTGCAACAAAAAAAAAACAATATCCAGGAATCTCCGATTAATAAAGTTTTTCAACAGTTTACAATATTATCGAATTTGAAAATTGCCGAATAATAAAATTCGCGACAAAAAATTTTTTAATTATTAAATATCCGAGCTAGAATTCCCTACAATAAAAAATTACGGACTTTGAACAATTAAAACAATGTTTTTAAAACAATATTCTTTATTAACTAAAAATACAATACTGAAATATTATGATCAAAGACGTTTTTTGTAATGTTGAATTTTTTTAACTTTTGATTAAGTTTCTTATTATTGTATGATTAATAAATATTTGAAAAGTATGAACAATATTTTTAATTTCTTATGCGTGGGAATTTTCAACTTCGGTAACATTATAAACGTTTCGGGAATTTTATCATTCGGAAATTTACCAATTCGGTATTTTCATAATTGGGCATTTTGATAATTTCTTGAGTTAACTATTTCGAAAATTTTATTGTTCGGAAAATTTATTTTCGGGATTATTTCAGTTTTCCACTTTAGTTTTTAAGGGATTTTTTAATCGATAATTCTAAAAAATGCCTTAAATTTTATTTTTTGGGAATTTTCATGTTATTAGCCGGTAACGCCCTATGAAATGTGAGCGCTAGAAAATCTACTAAAATATTATTAGTTCCGAAAATTATAAATTATTACATTTTAAAACTATAAACATAAAATTATGAATAAAAATTATAAACGGCCCTGCTGCCTCATAAAATACCAATTTAGAGTAAAATATCGTACATCACTCGCATCAGAACTCGTTCTAAAAACATTAATCTTCCCGTAAAGACAAGTGTAAAACCCCTTACGACGTAATGTACTATTTTCCTCGGTAAAACAAGAAACTACACTTTTGGTTGGCTTACATTTTGTTCACATACACACAGGAAAAGAGAATTATTCACAAATTTTTTATTACAGGGGATTCGGGAGAAAATAAAAAATCCTCTATGTTTGATAGCGCTACTATTGAAGCAACACTACCATCAAGATGGGTCCTAAACCCTTCATACATGCATACTTTTGGTATTACCGAAAACTATTTTATTATTGTGGAGCAACCATTATCTGTCGCATTAGTAACAATGGCAAAATGTCGAATAAGAAATGAACCTATGTGTACTTCTCTAAAATGGCACGATGACGAAAGTGTGAGTAAATTTATCATTAATGACTTATAATAGAATTAAAAAATATTGATTAATTCAAAATACACTCAACTTCCGATATAAGAAGTGTTTCGAGCAAAGCTTGCATTGGCCTTGATCCTAAATCGGAGTAAACATAAAGAGGCAGGGCCGCGTGAATAATTATTGCTGAATTTGGAAGCATGACGCAACCTGATGCTGTAGAGGCGATCAGTTGTAAGAATATTGTAAAGCGGAGTTTCTTATATCGGCGTTTGAGTGTAATTTAATCCTTTCAAGGTGCAGATTAAACATTGAATTATAATTTACAGACTCAAATTCACGTGCTCTCTAGAAAAACTGGAAAAGTTTTCAAGACTTTTACAGCAGAGACCTTTTTTTATTTGCACATTATCAACCAATTTGAAACTTGTGATAAGGATTATGTGGTTTTGGATATTTGTGCATATAGAGATGCAACAATGCTAGATTGCATGTATATTGAGGTCATGAAGGTTTGTTTGAAACTATTTTAAAGAATTTTTTAATTTTTAAAAATAAGATTAATATAAGACAGGGTAGCCGCAGGTCAGGTAAAAGTTAAGGATTTCGGAAATTTTGTTTTTTTCCCGAATCACTTTTTTTAAAATAAACTTACTATAGTCACTTTTTTAAATTAAAAACACTGTAGTCAGATAAAATAAATAAATTAACCAAGGGGTTAGCTTCAATTTATGAAAAATATTTTAAGACATTTAATAAAATTTGAAAGAATTTCTAAGGAATTCACATCATTCGAATAGGTTTCAAAATAAATGTAAGATTTGAAGGTACTTTGAAGAACTCAAAAAATTTTTCATTACTTAAAAAAGTTTCAAGGGATTTATATTTTATGAAAAAATTGCAATATTTCAGGGCATTAATTATATATTTCAAATATTTGAAGTGTCTACAAAGAAATTTAAATATTTTTCCAAGAGATTTTAAAAAATTTAAAATAATTTGAAAACATTTAGGTTTTGTTAAATATTACAAAGAATTTTTATTTGATTTCAGTTATTTAATGGAATTCCACAAAATTTAAAATATTACAGGGTATTTAAAAATATCAAAAAGAATTTTCTAATAATTTTAATCATTTGAAGATATTTCAAAGTATTTAAAATATTTTATGGAATTGTTAGAAGTTTCTATGATTTTTTTCATAGATGTCTGTCATTTATTTGAATTTAAAAAAACATGTTTTAAAAAAATTCCAAGGAATCTTTGATTGATATCAGTTGTTTAAAGGAATTTTAAAGAATTGGGAATATTGTCGGGTATTTAAAAATATTCCCAGAATTTTTTAAATCATTTTATTCATTTGAGGGTACTTAAAAAGGTTCAAGGAATTTTCAAGAGCATTCCAATTTTTAAAGAGTTAAAAAGAATTTAAGGGATTTCAAGCAATCAAGTTTTTAGGAATTATTCCAAGAAATCTTTAATTGATTTAAGTGGCCTAATGGGATTTAAAAAAATTATAATAAGGTAGGGTGTTTTTAGAAGATTCCAAAAAATGTTTAATACGTTTCAGTCGCTTCAACGGTTTATTAAGAAATCTAATGATTTGAGTGTATTTTGAAATATTCCAAGGAATTTTTAAGACCTTGAAAAATAGTAAAGGGTTTCAAAAGGATTTGAAACAATTGAAATTTTTTTAAAGAATCCAAAAAATCTTTCGTTGATTTTAGTAATTTAATAGAATTTCAACGAATTTAGAATATTGTAGGGAATTTAAAAATATTCTAAGGAATTTTCAAATAATTTTATTCATTTTAAAGGATTTCAAAGTAGGTTTAATATTTTAGTGTATTTAGAAGATCACCAATTTTTCTAATAGATTTCAATCGTTTAAACGTATTTTAATTTTTTTAATGATTTGAGGGTATTTAAAAAAATAAATAAATAAAAATTAGTTTTTAAGAAAGTAGTTCAATTTTAAAATTTAGTTGTTTAATTATCACCCGAAAAAATGAATATTAACAAAATTTAGGAATCCTCGACCAAAAAGTTGAGATTTAAACTAAAAAAGAATACATTTTTAAACAAAAAGTTTAATTATCTACAAAAAATATGAATTTTAAACGAAATTTAAAATTTTTAATACGATCCTTACTATATTGGGGGTATTTTGTGGGTAACAGTAAGAAGAATAATCTTCAGGGATGATGGAGTTGGTATCCACTAATATAGAGTGAGACAGAAATATCTTTTTGGGGAAGGAAGACATGCATAGGAGTAGATAACTTGCGAGAGTGAGTACGAGATGTGTCCTTTTTTACGTGGTAGTATTACTTTCGGCCGACCTGATTTCACCCCATTAATAATTAGGTTAGCAGAGATTCGATTTGTTAGTCAAAAAGGGACGGGATGAAGTGAGTAAGTGTGTCGGCTCGGAGAGCTGGAATGCCAGCTGTCTCAGCGGAAACGGGCGGGCTGGAATGCCAGCTAGCCTGTTAGCGGTGGAGAGGGGGAGGGGAGGAGATTAATTAAAACATCTAGGAGAATCAATTTCTGTTTATATGTGGAATTATTTAGAATATAATTACCATGTTATAACAAGTTTTTTTTGAAGACAGGTCTTGTGTCGCAGGCAGTATCCTCGAGAGAGTGTTGACGAAGTTTTTTTGAGACAGGGAATTTGCGTTTGTAGATAGAGAGGGACGACAATGACTTGCGGTCCTAAACTAGGGTTGGTAACCAGCTATAAGATTTGTTCATAAGCGTGCTGGCATCCAGCTCCCAAACAAGTGACTTTTCGTGCCAATCCGCGCCCTTATATAACGGACTCCGCGTTGGCGTTGCATGGCAGTCGTGCGGAGAGGGAAGAAAATCGGTGGAGGGAGATGCGCGCGTCGAGCGTTCTACTCGCGCTCCTCACCTCTACTCGCCCTGGCGCTTTGGTGACGTTACGGCAGACGTTGCATCTCTCTCTCTCTATCTCTCTCACTCTCTCGCTCTCGCTCTCGCTCTCTCTCTCTCTCTCTCTACCCCTCTTACCCTAAGGTCTAATAATTTCTACAAAAAAAAACTAATTCAAGAATTCTCAACCAAAAAGTTAAATTTTTAAGCAAGAAAAAAATTAATTTTGTATTTTTAAGAAAGTGTTTTAACTTTCAAACCTAGATGTTAAATTTTTAACCAAAAAGATGAATTTTCAAGCAAAAAAGTTAATTTTTTACAGAAGAAACGAATTTTCAACAAAATTCAAGAATTATCAGCCAAACAGTTGAAATTACGACTAAAAAAGGTGAATTTTCTAAACATAAAGATTAATTTTTTTTACCAAAAAAGCTGAATTTTGATTATATTTGAAGAATTCTCAACCAAACACTTAAACCTTTTAGAAAAAAATGTTGTTAGATTTTAAGAAAGTACTTCAACTTTAAAAGATAGTTATTAAATTTTTACCCCAAGGGATGACTTTTCAAACAAAAGAAATTAATTTTGTACAAAAAAAAAACAATTTTTAACGAAATTCAAGAATTCTCAATCTTAAAGTTAAAATTTCGAGTAAAAAAGGTGATTTTTTGACCAAAAAGATTAATTTATCAACGAAAAAAACTTATTTTAAATTGAACTAAAAAATTGTTGCAACTACAAAGTTAAATTTTGAAGAAAGAAATAAAAAATGATTTTTTCTTAGTTTTCAAGAAAGTAGTTTAACTTTAAAATTTAGTTGATTTTAAAGTTAAAAAGGTGAAAATTTAAATAAGAAGTTAAATTTTCTACAAAATAAAACGAATTTTTTTTAACAAAATTCAAGGATTCTGATTGAAGAAGTTTACGTTTTTTTAAGAAAGAAAAGAATCTATGTTTTTTTTTTAAATTAGTTCGACATAAAACTTAGTTTTGAAATTTTTACCCAAAAAGATAATTTTTTAAATTAACAAATTAATTTTTACAAAATTTTGAAACAAAAGAATATTTACAAAAATTTTGAAACAAAAGAATTTTTAACAAAATTCTAGAATTGGAAACCAAAAAGTTGAAATGTCGACTACAAAAGGCGAATTAATAAAAAGATTAATTTACTACCAAAAAAGATGAATTTTCCATATAATGCAAGAATTCTCAACCAAACAGTTGAATTTTCAAACAAATATCTTATTTTTCTACCGAAAAAAATTTTATTTCTAACGAAATTCAATGAGTCTGTAACAAAAAGTTGAAGATTCTAATAAAAACGATTAATTTAAAAATGAAGAGATTAATTTACTACGACAAAAGACGAATTTTCCATAAAATTTAAGAGTTCTCAACCAAAAAGTTAAATTTGTAAGAAAGAAAAAATTTATTTTCTATTTTTGAGAATTTATTTTAATTCTAAAATCCAGTTGTTAAATTGTTAAACAAAAATATGAATTTTTGAAGAAAAAATTAATTTTTAACAGAAAAAAAACAATTTTTTAGCGAAATTCAAGAATTCTCAACCAAAAAGTTAAAATTTGGAGTATTTAAAGAAGAACATTAATTTATAATTAAAAAAAGACAAATTTTAAATATATTTCAAGAATTCTCAAACAAGCAGTTAAATTTTTGACTAAAAGAGATAAATTTTCAAACCAAGTTTTTAATTTTCTATCGAAAAAATTTTTTTTTTAACAATTTCAAGTATTTTAAACCAAAAAGTTAAAGTTTCAACTAAAAAATTTTTATTTTTAAACAAAGATTGTTTATTTAATACGAAAAAAGATGAATTTTTAAATTAAATTCCTCTAAATACTTGTTATTTTTTCTAAACTTATATTAAACTTACAGAATTTAATGAATCTTTTCATATTTTTAAATTATTTTCAATTTGCCTGCTTTCTTATTAATTTTATTCGATTATCAATATTTTTTTTAATTTCACTAAATTTACTTCGATTTTACTGAAATGCGCCCGAAATTTTTATCAATTAAATTAAATTTTTTTCAAAAGAATATTAGTCAAAACAATGAAATTAGAGGAATTCCTGAAAATAAAATCGGGAATCCAAAAACCAAATTTGGACAATCACCATAAAATGTACCCATTGCAATTTAAAAAATAAAAAAAAATTCCTTTTTTCCCCTAAAAATAAAATAAAGAGAATTTCTCCCTTTGGGCATAAATAAAAAAGAGGAAAGAAACATAAGAAGGCAATCAAATAAATCCCCTTCCTTCTCTATTTTTGTTGACAAAAAAGAAATGTCTTCAATTTTATTAGTCAAAACTCAGGGTGTTCAGTAAGATTTCAATAAAAAAAACTTTAAATATTAGTGGTCACGAATAATTAAATTTATTAGCGAAAGAAAGAGAAAAAAGAAGTTTTGCGGTTACCCTGTACAATTCTACATTTTGTAAAATAATTGTTCATTATTAATAGGATATGCAAAAAAATCCTGACTATGCAAATTTGTTTCGTGGAAGACCATTGCGTTTTGTGCTACCACTGAAAGATCCACCTGTCAATACACCCTCAGAAGAAAATTTAATAAAAATCGAAACAGTCAATCAGTCGGTGATTGAAAAACCAGGAGAGGCTGAAACTTTAAATAAAAATAATATGGAAAGTCTTCTTCAAAGGAAAGCAAGTGCACATAGATTACCAAACGGGAATATTTTTGTGAAACCCGAACTTTTGTGTAATCTTGGACTCGAAACTCCTCGAATTAATTACGATTATTATTTGGGAAAAGAGTATCGATACTTTTATGGAATATCGAGTGATGTGGATATCGAAAATCCAGGCACGGTATGATAAAAAAATTTGAGTATTTACAAATTTATAAAATAAATTATTAATTTTTTTATTATTTAACAGATCATTAAAGTCGACGCAATAAATAAAACAAGAAAGACTTGGTGCGAGAAGGGCATTTATCCAAGTGAACCAATTTTTGTTCCAAATCCAAATTCTAAGGTAATTTTAATTTTTTTTCACTCTACGAAATCGAGCAGTTTGACCCTAGCAATTGAACAATTTTTTCAAACTTTTTTTTAAACCTTTATGGCCGATTTAAAATTTTTTTTAAAAAACATTGCTTAAGACAACTTTTTTAAAATTATTAATAACAATATTGAATCTTTATCGAAGTGTCTAAAAAAGTTTGAAAAATTGTTATTAACAGTTTATTATGTTAAAAGAGCTGAATAATAGCTATAAAAAGCATTTGTTAATCAAGTTTTTTAAAACCATTAACAAATATTATTGATTCAAAGCAAGGAGAGATAGCTGAATAATTCGCTGCTTATTATTATTTAACAAATTATTATTAAAAATACATTTTTTTGGTAGTCATTGCAATGTCCTTAATAATTTATAAATAAGTTATTTATAGTTTATTGCATTGATTCCAAATATTTTTTAAGGAACTATGCTTTTTAAAATTCAACAATTATTTTTTTTATTAGAAAATAATTAAATCTTCTTTTCACAATCTCATTTTTTATATTTTCCCTTGCCTCTCATCCTACCGTCCTTTTGCCCTACTTTTGTACCTTTAATTTGCCCTCAAATCCTCTAAATCTACGCCCCTTATTTCCCTTTCTTTCGCGTTCCCTTACATACCCTCCTTTCACTTCTTCTACTTCCCCTTCCCTAATTCCCTCACTATGCCTCACTTTCCTTTCTATCACTCCCCCTACTTCCATCCCCTTATTTTTTCTCTCTTCCTCTGCATCCCCCTCTCCTTGCTTGCCCAGCTTACACTCCCTATCCCCTACTTAAATCCTCCAGCTTAAATTGTCCTCATCTGTTTTCTTTCTCCCTACTACATCTCACTGGCACTCTCTTCCCTTCCTATAGGCCTCTAATTTGTCTCACTTTCTTAATCCGCCTTTCTTATGGCTCTCCCTGCTCACACTTAATTGCCCTCATTTTTTCTACTTTCCGAACCTTTATTTCCCGATACTCACCCTCTATTTTCTACTTCCCTCCCACCATTTCAGCTCATTTTCTCTAAAATACCGTCACTTTACCAAATCTCCTTTTCACTCATTTATGTTCATATAGTCTCACTTCCTGTTCCTAATTTTAATTCAATCCTCCTTTATATCTGCTCATTTACACTTACTTCTTGTAATTTTTGTTCCCTTATTATCCCACCCGCATTTTTTGCTACTTCCTTACCTTTAGTTTTCTCTCACTTCTTGTAATTTCTATAATATCTATTGCCCTCACTTCCCCTCAGTTCCCTCCCCTTTTTCTTCCTTACTTCCTCTCCTTTCACTTTTCGTTACGTACACTACTTTCACTTTAACTAATTCTCCTGCTTTAATGTCATTTCAGTATCACTCACTTGTCTTCCCTTCCGCTTTCATCCCTTCCCATCATACCTACTATTATTTCTTTACCTTTTCTCTACTTCCATTTTTCCAATTTCCCTTCACTCCTTATAATTTCTCTAATATGTATTTTCCTTTCTTTCCCTAAGTCTTCACCCCTTCTTCTTCTTTACTTCTTCTCCATTAACTTTCCGTTACGCACCCTCCATTCACTTTGCCTAATTTTTCTTCTTTAATGTCTCTTTACTATCACTCAGTTTTCCTCTCTTCCGCTTTCATCTCTTCCCCTACTTTTCCATTTTTCTTTAACCTTTCTCTACTTCCTTTGTTCCCATTTCCCTTCACTCTTTCTAATTTCTATAATATGTATTTCCCTCACTTTCCCTACATCTTCACCCCTTCTTCTTCCTCACTTCCCCTCCTTTCACTTTCCGTTACGCACCCTTCTTTCACTTTACTTAATTCTCCTTCTCTAATCTGCCTTCGCTATCACTCACGTTTCCTCCCTTGCGCTTTCATCCCTTCCTCTACTTTTACATTTTTCTTTACCCTTTCTCTACTTTCTTTTTTCCATTTCCCTGCACTTCTTCTAATTTCTATAATATATATTTCCTCACTTCTCTTATGTCTCCACCCCTTATTCTTCCTCACTTCCCCTCCTTTTACTTTCCGTTATGCACCCTCCTTTCACTTTTCCTAATTCTCCTTCTTTCATGTGCCTTCGCTATCACTCGCTTTTCCTCCCTTCCGCTTTCATCCCTTTCCCTAATTTCCCATTTTTATTTACCCTTCATCTACTTCCTTTTTTCCATTTTCCTTCACTTCTTCTAATTTCTATAATATTTATTTCCTCACTTCCCTTATGTCTCCACCCCTTATTCTTCCTCACTTCCCCTCCTTTCACTTTTCCTAATTCTCCTTCTTTCATGTGCCTTCGCTATCACTCACTTTTCCTACCTTCCGCTTTCATACCTTCCCCTAATTTCGCATTTTTTTTACCCTTTCTCTACTTATTCTTTCCCCATTTTTCTTCACACTTTCTCTACTTATTTTCTTCTGATTTTTCTTTACTCTTTCTCTACTTATTCTTTTACCATTTATCTTGACCCTTTCTCTACTTATTCTTTCCCCATTTTCTTCACACTTTCTCTACTTATTTTTTCTTATTTTTCTTTACCCTTTCTCTACTTATTCTTTTACCACTTATCTTGACCCTTTCTCTACTTATTCTTTCCCCATTTTTCTTCACACTTTCTCTACTTATTTTCTTCTTATTTTTCTTTAACCTTTCTCTACTTATTTTTTTCCCATTTTTATTGACCCTTTGTCTACTTATTCTTTCCCCATTTTTCTTCACACTTTCTCTACTTATTTTCTTCTTATTTTTCTTTAACCTTTCTCTACTTATTTTTTTCCCATTTTTCTTGACCCTTTCTCTACTTATTCTTTCCCCATTTTTCTTCACACTTTCTCTACTTCTTTTCTTCTTATTTTTCTTTACCCTTTCTCTACTTATTCTTTTAACATTTATCTTGACCGTTCCTCTACTTATTCTTTCCCCATTTTTCTTCACACTTTCTCTACTTATTTTCTTCTTATTTTTCTTTACCCTTTCTCGACTTATTCTTTTCCCATTTTTATTGACCCTTTCTCTACTTATTCTTTCCCCATTTTTCTTCACACTTTCTCTACTTATTTTCTTCTTATTTTTCTTTAACCTTTCTCTACTTATTTTTTTCCCATTTTTCTTGACCCTTTCTCTACTTATTCTTTCCCCATTTTTCTTCACACTTTCTCTACTTCTTTTCTTCTTATTTTTCTTTACCCTTTCTCTACTTATTCTTTTCCCATTTTTCCTCTCTGCCACTCCTAAAAAAGTGCGATTGATGGACCTAAAAAAATATTGATATTCTGCAAAATTTATTTGTATCCCTCATATATCTCAAATATCTCCTTCATATTACTATAAATCTGAGAAAATTCAGAAAAAGTGCAAAGTTGGCTTTTTTGAAAAAGGTTCCCTTTTCGTTTTTTTTTTAAATTACCACCAATTTGGTCAATTTTTTCCTGAGGACGCAATATTTTTAAGCTTTAAACAATTTTGGTACACCGTGAGGGTCAGACTGTCCAACTGCATGTGAAATGGATCTATTATGAGTTAAATGTCAAATTTCTAAAATTGGCCTAATGTTTCAGAATGAAGACGATGGAGTTATTCTAAGCTGTTTGGTTTGGGGACAAGGTCGAGAAACGGAAGTTGGCCTTTTGATTCTTGACGCTTCCACTTTCGAGGAAATTGGACGTGCCACATTTGTCACTCCTGGACCTGTGCCAAAATGTCTTCACGGCTGGTTTAGTTTCAATGTATGAAAAACATCATAAATTCCACTCCAAATTATTATGCCTTGATCAAAATATTTTATTTTGATTTTCATTAAGGGATACCTTCGATATTTTTTTTAACTAACACTTTCACCAGTAATAAGGTCATCGCGTCTTTAAATCCCGGTTAGATTAGGCCATAGCTCTTCAAGTACCGCTCTAACCGAATCTTTTAACATTTTTTTATTTACATTTTCGTATAGCAATTTTCTATAAAATTTATTTAAATACTCTATGTAACTTTTGTAACGTAAGGTTTTAAAAAATTTTTGTTTTTTAATTCAAACATATCTTCACATTTATTTTATAGATTAGGTGACTTCTTTCAACATAAAAAAACAATTGATTTCGCAACTAAACAATATGCCAATTTAATTTTCGAGCGATTGTCGTAAACATTTTAATTAAATGTGAAAAATCTTATTGAATTTAACTAAAAAAGACGTTTTATTAGTTTTCAAGTGGAATCCTTTATTGCTTTCCTGGCGAAATGATAAATAAATAATAGCAATCGACATATTTTAAGATTTAAATCTAGAAAAAATACGTACAATATAGATTTTGTTACTTTTCTAATATTGATATTAATACTATTATTGTGAGACATGAAAAATTATTTTCCAAAATGCACTCATGTTTATGCAACCGTGTATTATGTTTTAATAAAATCGCAGATACTATTTTTAAATAGTTTGAACTTTTTCCCCTTTACACTGATCATACCTACTTAATATTTAATTTAAATTCCCTTATTTATTATATTAGATAGCATATGGTAAATTAACAAGCATCTACACCTTATTTCTAAACCGCTCGCTTTTATCGCTTTACCTTCCTCGCTTCACCTCACCTCGCATGCATGAGCTACTCTCTCGCTTTGCCTCGCATTGCGAAACTCTGCTTCCATGGTTAATATCTAATACTTATCTCATATTTACAATATTTACATTTTCCTGATATCCACTTCCTCTTCTAGTAACAACATTTTTTTCTTTATCACCTTTTTGCCCTTTCTTTTATGCATCAGTACAACCATGCTAGTCCAACTCCTTTTCACCTCTTCGCTCTTCTCCAGTGTTCCACTCTTGCATCCTCTTTCCCGCACAATGCACACATCCTCTTCTCTCTAGAAAGCTAGAACCAATTAAAATCCTCCATGATCCCACATCTCATCACCTCTTTCATAGTCTCCTCGCTCTTTGCTTCCAGCACTGTCATCAGCATACGCAAGTGACCATATTCTAATCTATCCTATCATAACTTCTCCTACCTCTCCGGCCATCCAGAAACCATCCAAAATTCCGTCCCCTCCTCTCACCCTATCATTCTTTTTCTCATATACTTTTCTTACTCTCTCGATCAGGCCTCTCTCTATTCCCGCCTCGTCCTTTGCCTGCTATTCCTTTCCCCTCGACATCCTTCCTGAGTTTCTCCACGAACACCTTTTTAACTTGCTTATCTGTTTCTCTATCTCCTAGTAATTTAACTCCTCCATCTCTGCTTCCATCATTCTTCTGCTTCCATCATCTCTCTTCCGTAAATCTGAGTGCTAAAACAATTATTTAAAAACTTCGATCCCCACTCTGCGCTTTCTAAACCTATTTATAAACTTCCATACGATCGTCTCTGTCTTAACACTTCCCAACTCCTCTTGCAGATCGTTCATACTCCTGCCTTTAGCTGTTTCCTCATTCTACTTCTGCACTATCTTTTCACCGTCCTTGTAATTTTTTTTTAGATTTACTATCCTACCATGGCTTTGTAATTTCTTTCTTCTTTCTAAATACCTGCTTTTGCAGACACCCTTTCACTTTCTGTTTCAAATCCTCCCATATCTTTTGCACCGAGTCTTCTTCGAAGCGTACTTTCCCTATCTGTTTCTGGTACTTCTGTACCACCTCATTCATCCAGCTGACCCTCTCCCCCATAGATACCTCTAGAACTACTCTAGACTTTGCTTTCCACCGTGCTCCTCCCTTTTTACCACCCAAATAAAAGATGGTCTGATTGTACCCTCCCTTCCATTGCGAATCTCTTCTTTCCCTCCAACCTTCGAATATTCATGACTACCCTCCTCTATGGGATGCGTGAGCTCTACTACTCCTTATAACGGGTAAATAAATTTCCCTGAATAAGGAATAGGAGAGTTCAGACCTGGTCGTGTTGTGGAGGCCTAAGAAATCTCGCAGGTGACAACGGCCTGGACTCCACCACGAGAATGACCCTTACAAGTAAGAGTTGAAGGTTAGTAGGGTTGATCAGCGTGAATTCGACTAAGCAGAGAACGTCGGGTAGCACTCGACTTCCAAAACAGCTCCCTAAGCCAAGAAGTGAACTACCGTGTCGAGTGCTGAATGTCACCAGGGACTGGTGACTCAAACTGTGTCCTGGGATAACGGGGAACCTCCCAGTGTAAACGTGCCTTATCCTCACAAGCAGGCCTCTGTGGGGATAGACCTGGTTTTTTCCTAGCATCTCGTGGAAAAAAATGGATTCCGAAACTAATAGTAAATATAACCAAACACATGAGCAAGTGACTTTAATGACCATCTTCTCCCAAGAAGATGGACATTAGCAAAGGTGGTAAATCATTTTCGTGTCAGAAGGGGGCTGAAACGATTCCTAGTACCTCAAGTGGTACAGATAGGGATAAGGCTTCAAATAGCCACATTCCAGAATCCAAAGCCTCTGAGAACGAGGGAGTTGCAAGAAGCCCCAAGAAAAAAAAAGTATAGTACTGTCGCCAGAAGAAAGTACCATCGCCAGCAACTTAAGTTGCAGCGCGAGGCAGCTCCTAAACCCGAGACTCTAAAACCGTCTCGATCTGATGGCAGTATTCCAAATGAGGACAGGGAGAGTGAGAAGGGAAAGGTCGGAGAGTCGGGAGACTCCTAAAGTCTCGCCCTTCAAAGCCAGCTGAAAATGGCCCTTGTTCTTGGAAACTTCCCGAAAGGAAAGTTCAGCATTAAAGAAGCAGTGGTCATGGAGATAGCCCTCGAGAGAATGATCGCCAGGGTAAAACCTGGCGTCATTATTCCAAGGTTTGAGGATTGCCAGTATAAGAGCGGCGTGCTGACCCTCGTCTTCGCGGATGAGATGTCTAGGGTATGGCTCATCAGGGCGATTAGCGGTCTGGAGCCTTGGGAGGATGCGGCAATCAAGATCCATCCTCAGGAGGATGGCTGTCCAAGACCCCACGTTAAGGTTAGAGAATTGAAATATACTTGACGTAAAGAGAGACACCAAATCAACTCATTTGATCTTGAGTATGGGGTCCTTCAGTGGTCGTACATATAGAAAACGTCGATTATAGACCTTATCTAGGGATGAGAAGGATCCAGATGAAGATCCTGTCTAGGCGTAAAGACGCTACGGGGGTTGCAGAAGAGCAGCAGCCCTCCGAACAGTCGAAGGTTGGTGATGCTTCGTAATAAACAGCGCCAAATATTCGCGTTTGGATTTCATCCAAATAAGTCTTTACGACTGTAAAGCTGCATCTGCCATCCTAAGCAGACACCTTCTCCTACGCTGCTCCGCTCCTCTTAAACAGCTTAAAACCCCGCTGGATTCTTATTCCATCCCAAGTAAAAGAGAGCCAAGGACTGAAAGCCTTCGTACGACTGCATAATTTTTTTCTTCATAAAAAGTAATTTGATTCATTTTCCCCACATTGCAATCTACACCACGTGACCAACTCACCAAAACAAAGTGTATGAGTATTGGTGCAAGAGTTTCAGGATCGTATCTATTAAAAAAGTGCATGAAACATTTGAATAACACATTTTAAAAACAATAAATAAATTATTAATAAACGTTTTAAAAATAAAGTATCAGTATTAAAGTTGAAAAATACCTCACAAAATTCCTTAAAATTGAGTAAAAAGTGAAAGATACATGATACGAAAACTATAATATGGATCAGAACCTCAAAAAGAAATGCCAAATGGAACAAAATACATTTCAGTAAAAAAAATGTTGAAAATTTATTTTAATCAGAGTTAATTTATGATCACGATGTGCATTAGAGCAATTTTTTAAGGTTTTGTGCAATTTCTGTGCCTAAAAGCACATTTTGCATTTTGTAATCCAATAGTAGAAAGACGTTATATTTTTTTGACAGGTAAAATAAACTTCGGGGAAAATGTTTACACGTCGCAAAACTTTTTCCAGGTAGTAAAGGTATCATAATAAAGTAACACGCTTCATATAGAATAAATTATGTAGTGTCTTTTTTTGATGATACATTATTTACAGATGGAGCGAAAAAAAAGAAAATTTATACTATCCTCTAATTATTGTAAAGTTTCTACGTCAATCGCACATTCTAGTGATATTTACATATTAAATGAATACACCGAAGCTTCCTTCACATTATTTGGATGGAATGTAAATTTTAACATTTTTGCCATTTCCATGCATGCCATAAACGGAATAAACAATGCTTTCAAATTTGAACTCCTTTTTTGTTTGAAATGATTAATTTTTTCTAAAAATTGAAAGTAAAAATTTTTCCGAACACTCGTATCAGTCAATATAATATCAACAATAATTTGTATTATGCACATATTACCTCATTTCGTCAAAATTGCACTATATGAGCACTACTATCACGTTCAACTTTATGCTCATAAATCACTTCAACAATAAAATATACTCATTACATAAATTAACATACAATGAAAATTAACATTTCTAGACTTTTATAGCGCTTTTTCCAAAAAATCACATTCGGAGGAAACTGAAACAATTTGTGTGTGAAATTTTAAAGATCTTAGGTACGCTAACGCAAAACCCAGATTTCAATCTCATAAAAAAAATATAATTTCTCCATACCTCAGAGCATTTTCAATGAATGAATTTTTTTTATAAATGTCTCATATATGCTAGTGTAATTATTTTTCAAATTAGATCATTTTTTTGATGACTTAAGTACATCGCTAGCAAACATATGTTTTGATCTGCTGATCTCAAATCTTCATTTCGATAAAAATTATTATTTTTTTGTTCTAATTAAATTTCTATTTATAGATTATTGTCTGTGCTTTGCATGCGTACACGATATAAAAAGAAGATAACGAAAAGGGAAACACACTCATGTCATTCAACAGGCTGCGAAACAATGTTGTAACGCAACTATCACAAATGTTGTCTGATGGTTAATTTTTTAATTTATCCTTCAGACCTTGTCAATTTTTTCTGTGTCTTCTGACGCTACTGAATTTAAAGTTATAGAATTTGAATTTCTGCTATTAGAGTTTGCTTCGTTCTTAAAAAGACTTGAGTTCGAAACTGAGAGATTTAATTCGTTGTGGACTGGCAGGATTCCTGAGTTTGCGTCTTCAATCGCTTTTCTTAACTGTAAAGAAGGAAAATTATACAATTATTATTCTATGAAAAATAATAATTTATCATTTGTATATAAAAATCTTTTATTATATTGTGTCCATGGCTTGAATTTATTAAAACTAATGGTTTTATTATTGTCAAACTTAAAAAATATTATGTACCCGAAAAAACGCTTTAACAGATTTCCACTTTGGAGTCACGTAGAAATTAAGTAAATAATGAACTACTTTAAAGTTTATGTT
The DNA here is from genome assembly GCA_010014905.2 of Druon quercuslanigerum. Taxonomy (NCBI): domain Eukaryota; kingdom Metazoa; phylum Arthropoda; class Insecta; order Hymenoptera; family Cynipidae; genus Druon; species Druon quercuslanigerum. The sequence continues at coordinate 17,194 of JAAAKG020036664.1, forward strand.
TAGCAATCTTAAAGTTAGAGTCACTACTTATCCTGTAAGTTTTAAGTGTCAGAATTAGGAACTTTCTTCGTAAAAAAAAAACGGCCAAGAAAACCTTGCCTATTTTTCTTTAGTATCCATCGACGTAACTAAAAATAACTTTTCATACTTCACAACAGAATTTACTGACAACCACAATAAAATTTGGTTCAGAGCAGAATAAAATAATTTTCCATTGGATTTTTCAACCCATTTTACACTCGAATGCCGAACGTACGAGAGGTTCGGGAACCGTGATCGTCGAACACACGAGCGTGACAGGGACTCCCACTCCTGAAACGCATAGTCGGGGGCAATACGTGAGAACGCACGCAGCCGAACTTGCGCGCGATTCTCCGAAAGGATGGGAGCTTCTGTGGAATTGGGACGCTCGTTTCTCTGGAACGCTCGTGACTTTAAGCCTCGTACGTTCGGCATTCTAGTGTACTTTAAAACTTAAGCAACGGTTTTTGCGTTATTTTCCATCGACGTAACATTAAAATGACTGTTGTTTCATGTTGATGCGTCAGCCGACAATATGTCTGTTATTTAATTAAATCATAAAAACATATGGTGAAAAATAATTTTGCCCAAACTAATAAAAAGTAAAGTTTTATCCTATGCAGTTATATGTCGTGCGTTGGAGTTAGATTTACATATCTTAGTTTAGTTAAAAATATAAACGATTATCATTAATTTATTATAAATATTTGGTTTAAAATGTGATTTTTTTTTAACTAATCATCTTTTAAGTTGCAAATTAGTCTTTTTCCATGGAAAATTAATCTTCTTGGATGAAACTTCATCTTTTTCGGTAGATATTCAACTATTTAGTTAAAAATTCCATATTTTGGTGGAAAATATATTTGTCAGTGAAAAATTAATCATTTTCGTTAAACACTTATTTCTGTGACTTAAAATTTATTTATTTTGTAGAAAATTCGTCTTTTAGACAGAAAAGTAATCTTTTTGGTTGAAGATTTATTATTTTAGTAGTAAATCAATGCATTAAAAATTAATTTTGTTGACTGAAAATTTTTATTGAAGATTCACTATTTTAAATGAAAGCATGAGAATATGCTCGAGAATATGCTTGACCTTTATTTAATTTGAGAATTTAATGAGCATTTATAAATCACTTTGACTTCGGATTTAACAATCTTTTTCTCTATCTTTATTATTAATAATTTCAATATTTAAATTTCGCGGGAAAATTTGGGTTGCAAAAATAGTTCCAACACTTTTTAGTTGAGTTTTTAAAACAAAAAGATAAATTTTGAACCTAATAAATGAAGTTTTAACCAAAATTATCAATCTTCAACCAAAAATATGAATTTTTAACCAAATTTTTTAATTTTTCACCCAAAAAATTAATATTCTACCGAAAAAGATACAGTTTCAACGCAGTACATGAATTTTGTTCTGAAAGGGATAAATTTTCAACCAAAATTAGAATAGGTAAAATTTTAGGAAAAAAATATTCAACAACAAAAAATTACTTTTTAAACAAAAATTAAAGTATTACATTTTCAGTTAAAACAACAAAATAAAAAAAATGAATTCTCAACAAAATATTTCAATCTTAAACCAAGAAGATGAGTTTTCTACCAAAAAAGATACAGTTTCAATAACATATAAAAAATTTGCAACATTTACAAACCGAAAGTAGAATAGTTCAATTTGCAGTTACAAAATTAAATTTTAAACAAAAAACGGGTTTTCAGCAAAGTTAATTCTTTCAACTAAAAATCAAAATTTTCAAGCAAAAATGAAATAGTTACATCTTCATTTCAAAAAATTAATTTGCAACCAAAAAGAAACGAATTTTTAGGTCAAAGAAATAAATTTTCTACAAAAAAAAAATAATTAGATTTTCAGATAGTGAAATAAATTTTCAACCAAAAAAGAAAACTAATTTTCAACTAAATAGTCAAATTTTTAATCACAAAAATTAATTTTTAACCAAAGTACTCTTCTACCAAAAAAGATGGATTATATTAATTAAATTTTTTTTTTAAACTTCATTTATTAGCAAACCAATGTA